>JAPMOQ010033405.1:0-11577 GCA_026543055.1 Argiope trifasciata
TTCACCAATTTATTGCCTTCACATTTCGAGCTTCAATTATTTATTGACCTCAATTATTCAAAACCTCCTTACGAAAACAGGATCATATTCTCACGTGATAAAAAAGAAAATGTTTTTTTATTTATTGAAAAGCAGAATTCAGTTGTTGACAATAGCGTATGCAAGACGTGAGTTAAATTTTAGAATTTTTGATGCATAAACAATTAAATTCATCAAACTAGTATTAAAACCAGTACAAGATAAAATCGCTTTTATTCATCGTTTTCTTTAAGTATTCCAATGCTCATTTTATTCTCTATTAGATTGGAATATGAAGTGAAGACTGGAAATGCAAAAATGTTAGAAGAAAATAAAAAAAAATTATAGAATAGAAGTTATTTTTAGGTCAATTTTGGTATTTTCAACATGTTTCAAATCAATGATACTAAATTGTTGTGAAAATATTAAAGATTCGGAGAGTAACCATTGTACGGTATTGGGACAAATGCGTACTAACCACTTTCGTACAGGTCATAAAAGACCAATAAATCACTCTAAGCCCATTGAAAAAAGGGGGTAGGGAGTAATTAGTCTAGGTTTGCAAAAAACATGTTACCTGTTGGCAAGAGTATTTGGCGGGAAAGGGTATTGGTGTTTTAACTAAGTTTTGATGCGTAAACATAAGAAAAAAAGTTTTGTCTCTATGTGTACGAGATATGCTGGCTCTCAACACACTATGCCGTTTAGCTACGAAATTTGGCAAATATTTACTTTGAAGGATAGAAAAGTGATTTTTTAAAAATTTAATTAAAAAATAAAAGAAATATTGACTTTATTTTCGTTATAACTTTCTAAAAATTTACAGTAAAAAAAAATAATTTTTACATCATTATAAAATTAAAAAAATGCGTATAAAAACCGTACGCAGGAATATTTTCTCATGTCTTATACCTTATTGTTCAATATATATATATATATATATATATATATATATATATATATAAAGACGGACAGACAGATAGATAAATGGACGACAAAGGTGGTAAATTTAAAGTATACGACGAAATACATCAAGAACGCTTGCATTACTACGCTTGAATTCTCTGAATTATTCATTCACAGTCTAAGTATGCTAAATATAGTTCTCAAATAAAAATCAATAAATTTTAAAAGAAAATATAAAACAGAAATTCCATTCTAAAAAATTACGCCTAAACTCAATTATTACCATCACAAACGATTCTAATTGTTTTAAGAGAAGCTGATCATTTAAATGTACATTTCAAAAGATTAATAGTACATAAGTCAATAAAGAATTTAACAATTGATAACTTTCCTACTATTTGAAATTAAATCTGTTCAAAGCTTTTGAACTTCTGGGAATCAAATACATAATACATAGTAAAAAATTTGGAGGGAAAAGGTTGTTTCGAGATTTGCATTATCACAGGACCCCTGGAAGGTTTAAAATGGCCATGAATTCTTATGAAATTAGAAATAATTACACTGCTTAAAATATGGTTAAAAAACGCATAGATAATCAGTAAAAATTTCAATAATGGTGTAGGTTTATATGGTTCAAGGGTAAATTACCAGAGCTTCATTTAATACTATTGTTAATGGCTTATTTTACATACAGGAACGATCTATAAAAAAATTAAAGTTTCTGAAGAACATATACTGCATATATTAATGTAAATTGATTACTACGTGCATTAATGTAAATATTTTTTTAAATTCTGTTTTATATTTTATCAATATATTTGTAAT
The DNA here is from genome assembly GCA_026543055.1 of Argiope trifasciata. Classification (NCBI taxonomy): domain Eukaryota; kingdom Metazoa; phylum Arthropoda; class Arachnida; order Araneae; family Araneidae; genus Argiope; species Argiope trifasciata. Next base: position 1,750 of record JAPMOQ010033405.1, read on the forward strand.
TAGGGTTTAATAAATAGTGTCACTAGAAGAAAATTAAATTTGAATTCAGCTAATATCACCTACAAATTTTCGCAGATAAAAAGTATCAGTTGGCAAAATATTAATGTACTTCTGATTTAGTAAGCTATTTATTTTATGCACCGTGTAATAACAATATTTCATATATAAAATTCAAAGTCGTATAATGAACAAATAATTTATCTTTATCTGAGCAGATTTTTCATTTAAATGTAACAGCATTGAAATTAAATCTACAATGATAAACAGAAAAGTTTAAATTTGTAAAAGAAATATATAGCACGGAAAATTAACATTCGTAGTTGGAATCTTTTCTTACTGCTTACGTCATTTCAAGATTTTTTTTATAACTATTCCCATCTTACAAATAATTTCAATGCTTTTAACACCATTTAATTGTACTCCATACTTAAGAAACAATAATTTTTTTAAAGTTCCCATATTTAAGTAACATACATTTCAGTGTTCAAACTTACTAAATTAAACAAACGAATCAAGAAGAAATAAAATAAAAACTAATGAAACCAAAATTCTTTTGTTTAATGCAAATCGTTATATTCATGTAAAATAATTCATTTACCAAAATCTAGATTATTGTTCCAAAGTCGATATAGTATTTATATGAAAAAAATATCATTCGTCATTAATTTTTATCATATTTTTTGAATAAACTCCTTGAAAAGCAATTCATGCTTCATTAAAAACCAAGAGGAAAATATCGCATGAAGTGGTATTAAACAACATTAAGTATTCGAAATTTTGTTAAGTATGTTAACTCTCGCCAAACCTGACACTTTCAGATAACGTTTAAAATGTTGCAGCCTCTTCTAAAACTCATCCTTTACAGTAACACAATCCCATTGTAAACGGGACCATTGATTGACAGTTTTATGACTCGTACGCAAATGACTCGTACGAAAGAGTCATACAACCCCATTGTACTTGCTGGCGGCTGGGCATAGGGGTAGTGTTTCCTTCCAATGATCTAGGCGTACAGGGTTCAAGTCACGGTTCGGGCATGTTTGATCTATCTGAGGTGCGTGAATGTGCTCCCCTGTGAAAAGAGATTGTTCAAGCGAATGTGATATACAACGTAGATAAGTAGGGCTCTTAGCACGATCTCTCGGATAAAATTGCTAACAGATAACTGAGCTGATTTATGAGATACCAATAATCACAAAAACACTATTGTGCTTACTAGAATTACTAAGACATTAAGGAGTCCAATCCGCGGTATTATATCGCGTTTCTTATGGGATCTGTGATACAAACCAACTTAAACCGAGATTTTCTGGACTTTAAAGTACGCTGAAGACTGACATCATTTCTCAAAGTGGCAACAATATATTTACAATGTTTATTAATAAACAAACTTATTGGAAAGTTTCTTCATGTTTTTCATTCTGTTTACAAATGCCTTAACTGAAATGTGCCATTTAATTTGAACGTTAACACGTTCCTACAAATGACGGCTATAGCTATCTGATTTTCTGTGATAATAGGCAAATTAGTCGTCCTGCATATTTTTAAAAAAAGAGGAACTATTGTATGAAGTGTGAGTATGCATTTGAATTTTAATTATAGACACCTAGAGATACCGAAGAAATGTAAAATTCCAAATTATTAAACAATTGTTTTTTGTGCAGTTTTTTATGTTATATAATTTGGAATATTTGCGCAACCAGAGACAAATGATGGCTATAACTGTCAAATGTACCAAAAGTTTCATATATTTTAGTTCACTCAATTGAAAAGTGTTTCTATTAAAACGAATTATGATACGTATTTTTTGAAGAGTTAGCACAGATAAATTACTTATCTCAGATTTTAAAAAAGTAAATTTAACCGACAAAACATACGATAAAATGTGATAATTTACTAACTGATGCTCAGTTTCGTAATTGATTGGTGCTAAAGTTCATAAAAAAAATTGTGTTCCTGTGCTCAATCTTTAAATTTAAAGTGTTCTACTACATGTTAAACTATTTAATACACCAAAGACTTGAAGTTCGATTTGTGGATCATAGCATGGAACCAATAATAAAAATTATTAAATTAGGACATGTTATAGACTAAAGGATACATAGTCTTTCCGATATTGGCAAGATTATATTGAGCTTTAAGTCTTTATGTGCATTAAGATTAGTCTTTTACTTTCTACTATCATTCTTTCATTTCTTTTCTTTAAAAAGGTTGTTTCCTTTTCCTAAAAAATCATTCACAAAATAGTAGAAGAGATTTTATAACTCATTTATTATTTAAATTACAGTTTTTGAAATAAATATCAAAACATTATTGAACTCTTTTGGGTGCATTTTGAAGGCAAAAAAATGTTATATTCCTTTTGTTTCAAATAAGTCATCAATATCTGAAACTTATTAAAATTATATTTTAACTAGTATAAATGCTCATGTTAAATTATTTTTTCTAATAAAAAATGTATTATGCTCACAGTTAATTCCTTAAAAGAAAAAAAATCTCATAAATTAAAGATAATTTGAATCAAATTAATAATGTAATGAATTTAAAAAAGAAAATTAAAACTTAAAAATGCAAATATCTGGAAATTTAAAACATTTTTTTCGAGAGTTTATAAAACAGCGAGAAGTGAAATCGCAGAGTTATGTGAAGAAATAAACTTTTATTTAAATTACATAGTTTCTTCATTTGAAGTATGAATAGAGAATGTTTTTTTCACAAATTACTCTCACATAAAATAAAACAGTATTTGGTATTAGTATTAAAATGAGAATAATATCATATACAATTAATTTATTTTTATTGACAATTTGAAATGTTACTAAATGTTAAAAGTAACTTCAGACTATACCATCCGTATTTATTTTTGTAATTTAAGATTATTTATCAGGAAAACACTTTTTCTTCTTTTACTTTTCAATTTGTTCATTCTTCTGGTGATTTTGAAATTGAAAATCAATACTTTTCTTGATGCTTTCCCATTTCTAATTATTGCACACAAAATTACTAAAATATATTACTATATAGTTGCAATATATTTACACTATAATAAGTTATTCAAAAGAAAAAGGAAAAATGTCGTGGAGATTCCGTACAACGTTTTATGCTAATTAAGTAGGTTATTCTGTTAATTCAAAAAAAAAAAACTATAAAAAATAGCCTTTCAAACGTAGTTCTTTGATTATACGATGCTTCGCTATTTTTCATGGCGATTCAGCAGAATTAAATACGTATATTTTACTGAATATTTTTAAGTTGCTTCGTTCTGGTTAAATAATTTAACATTTTTAATACTTAGAGATTTTTTTAAATAATTTTTATATATAATCTCACAGATAAGAGCCATCAATCCCAAGAAGAGACCACATAAAAGTATTACAAAAGCCACTGAAAGTAGTTTCACTGATAAAGGTTCTATTTCATGATGAACAACCCTATGCTTTTTCGAAAAAGCTAACCACTTTCGGAAATGATCATCGTCAAGAATTTTCCGATACAATCCAGCACTATTCAATTGATAGATGATAGCATTTAACTTCCTTTTAAGACAAAAATTTTTGCTCATGGCCACAGCCATTGAAAAGGTGTTGATGGAATCATCAGACAAGAAATGTTGTTTCCTCTCCTCAGGTCCTGCGATCATCTGAAGTTTGCTCTTTAGACCAAAGAGTGCTGATTCGGTGCCTATTGCTGTAGTTTCAAATAAGGGAGTTCGAGGATCCAAGTACCAATTATTCTTATATATGGCCTCAAAAATAAGCCTCAAATGTTCTTTCTCGCTGTGGAGAAGTAAGTAATGTGATGCTGATCCCTTGGCAATCGTAAGCTTGAAACCCCTTTTAGAAATGGCATTCGAAAGTTCTTCAAAGTTTTTTACGTTAGGTATTTTCGAAGGCACAGATAAAATCGTAAAAAGAACTGCAGTGTAACTGAAAGCCATTATAAATGAAAATATACTCCACAAACAAATCAGAATTCTGCATTTCCATGAATCTTCACTTAAATCCAAAGATTTTCCTAAGATGGCTCCTAAAAGCTTTATAAAGAGGTGAAAATATGTTTTATTAACTTGTGGTATGACTCGGAATGCTATAGGCATAAACAGTAATGTTAAGAGTGTAGAGATCCACACAGCAGAGTCGAAAGGGTAGATGAAAGACATTGGTGTTACGAACGCCCCAAGTTTCGTGATTGCAAACGTCACTTGGTCAATGCCATAAGCTGTACTGAAATCAACCACTTTGACTCTGTCTTCAGTGATTGCTAAACAATTATAGCCTATATCGGCTTCAGCTCTTTCAATCACGCCTATCATTCCGGTCCAAGAACCATTGGGTAGAAGGCCACCTATATCATTATCAGAAGAGATTACCAGCTTGAATTTCCGATGGAAAGCATTCATTATCGTTTCTAGAAATATTCCATCTATGCCTCCCAATATCATATTACCATCGCCATTTTTTTGGATAATGAGGTCTCGGGATGGTACAGTAGCTACCCTCAGAACAGAAGGACAATTCATTTCAGTTTTTCTTTTGAGGTAAATGCTGTCGATGAGATCTTTCGAAAAACTGCGAAAAAAATTATTTTATATCATTTGAATAAAAAGCAACAGTAACGCATTTTTCTTTAAAAATTCAGATTAAACAGAAATGTTATCGTTTAGTATATAAATCCTTCAAAAACAGAAAAACTTTTCCCGAAATTTCATTTTTATACTTTTACCATTCTTTCATACAGCAATGTTGCTATATAATAACGAATTTATTCTTCATTTTGAAATTCGAGAAGTAAAACAGAAGGAAGAATTTTATTTTTGAATCACATTTACTTTTCTATTTCTGCTTTAATACTACCGTCTAAATTCTATCTTATGTAGAGATATTCATCACATATACTTCCACGATTTATTGTTCAAGCGTCATTTCAAAAAAGCAATTTAAAGTGAAGCAAAACATTGCGTGTAGTAACATAATCATCACTTTGCTCAGAATATTGCATTAATCAGAATTGCATTCATTAAGTGTTGAAGTTAAAAATTCCGTTAAATTGAGTATTGATTTAACCCTTTTTTACATGTTTCGAAAAATTTACTATTCCTTGGAATAATTTTAAAACTCAAACACGGGCGATTTCTCAGAAAAATGACAATTATCGAAAATATTAAATTCATCTGTGGTGATAACGATTCATACACAGGTGGTGAAAATTTTCTATATTCTCTATGATTAAGTATTTAATTTCTCATCAAAAATTTTAGAATCTTTCAATTTTCCTATTCTTCTCACCAGAAACAAACCCTTCTAATGAAGTGTCTTAATAATGTGGCCATTAACTAAAGGTATTCTAAGAAGTTATATGGAGAAAAAAATCACACTGCTGTTTTCTTATTTTTAAAATTTCATGTTAAAAATTAGGACACACAATTGATTATTTCATTAGAATATGATATGTTAACTATTTTAAGGTTTAGAAAGCTGGTAGTAGCTGGTAGTGTTAGTATATAATAATGTCTACATAAAGTCTATCTCGGCAAATAATTATTTGGAGGAAAATGTATGTACATGCATATAACGTTCTAATTAAAGAGCGTTTAACCTAGAAATGTCAAGTTTGATATTGATATAACTCTGAGGGCTGAAATGCATACTGTAAGTCTATATTTTTAGCAATGTCATTTATAATTTAAGTCAAGTTTTTACATTTGGCCGCTATATCTAATCGATCATCTAAAAACATTATTTTACAAATTGAAAGTTTGAGTCATTTAAATTTGTCTCTTTAACCTAATCCTTACTAAGATCCTTCGAATTCAGGCTCCAGAGAATATTAGAGAGCTCAAGTTCTTTTTTCAAAAGTAAAAGAACCAAACAAATAAACAAAAAACAATTCCTTTCATTCTTAAATATTGTTATGATAGCTTTTGTTAATTAAAATCTGATGTACAAAAGAATATTCTATTTAATTGAGAGTTATTAATCCTTAACTGGGTATGTGCAGTCTATGAGACTTTCTATCGCCCCTATACTATTTTATGCTCAATGGAATGGATTGACACTATAGCTTCCTGTTTTGTGACCTTCAACACAAGAGCACTTTTTGAAAGGTTTCAAAAGGTGCTTTTTAAAATAATTAAGCTATTTCTTTGAGAGCGGTCTCTAAGACCTCACCTCCTTAGTTAGTTTTTAAATGATAAACAAGGCTCAGCAAATGAGGCTAAAACTTAGGCGTCGAAATATCATCCAATTTACTGATCATATTATGAAGAGTACTCCAGACACTTTTAAATGAAGCAGGAAATGATTTTAGTGATGAGAATAATTGCACAGAAGAGTTTTTGGATGAATGTTCGCATCCATCTGATTCTGATATGTATAATCAAAATAGTTCATTTTTCTAGTGATAATGCATTTTGAAACATTTATAAAACATATTAATATATCAAAAGATATATAGAGAGAATTTATAAGTTGATTTTTATTTTGGTTCTTAACCTGTTGGCTTAAAATGCTCTAAAAAACAGTACTATGAAAGTCACACAAACCTATAAAAAAAGGGTCAATTTTAACCCATCGTCAATTTTTCATTTTTCATATAATTTCTGAATTTGGCATCATATTGTTTTCTATATACCTTTATATACTGGAAAAATAAATATGATTTAAAAAGTATAAAGCAATATGTTTTTTCAATAATATTATTTATTTTAACATGCAATTTGAGAATAAAATGTATGTTCTAAAACATTTGCTTTTTTCAATGATAATATATTTTGAAAAATTTCTAAAACATATCCATATATCAAGAAAAATGTCTACAAAATATATTGGCAGTTATTCACACTAATACATTCATTAGAAAATTTAATTTCATCGTAAAGGAAATGCCGTCTCGTAGACCGCACTCCCCAGTTAAGGCTTAAGCAAATGTATTCTTGCACATTCTTTGAGAGCTCTCAGAAAATCATTTTGAGTCCGAAATCCATTTGAGCGAACGATAGTAAGGAATAAAGTACAATCTGTGGCTGTTTATTCAATTACGTCTAACGAAATGAAAAATAATTTGTCAGCGATATCCATGCACAGCAGGGATCTGTAGTTGTGTCGTTTAATGGCCCTTCAGTTTCTTTCAGTGTTCATAAAGTTAAAAAATTCAATTAACGACTAACAAATTTACTTTTTGTATTATCTAAATGGATGGCATTTTACATTTCGGGAATAGGCTATTCTAATGATTCAATTAAGAATCCAGATTAGAATTGAGGTGTTTGAAAAATTATATGTGATTTTTTCATCGCTTTAGAGTTGTTGAATTAATTAGTATATTTTTTTTTTTTTTAGTTTATAAGTTTGTGAAACAACAATTAGACACGTAATTAATCGTACTTGTGTCGTGTGCATGCGACAACGACTCACGCACACGAAGATTTAATTGGTTCATTGTCACAAAATTGCTTTCTTTGGGATTTTAAAATTCGGTATAAAAGTCTTTTGCATAATAGTCAATAATCCCATTCTTACAATAAAATCTCTTGTTATTTCACTCTACCACTAATAATTCAATCGCTTTATTTACTTCTATTCAAGAAAGCTATAGAAGAAAGATTCAATTTATTAGAAACGATGTTTATATATAAAAAAATAAGAAAGTGAAGCTACATTAATGCATAAGAAAACGATTGCAATTATTAAATCGATTATCAGGCGATCGATTATTTTTAATGACTCTCTGATATTATACAATTATTTTCATTAAGAAAGTTGCGGTAAACATTACGCAGAACCTGTGCAAGGCTCTTGAAATATCCATTCATTAATGTCTTTCACAATTTCATGCTTAAAAACACACTGTTTTTTTTTTTTTTAATTTTATTGATAGGTAAAAATTATTGAAAAATTTCTTGAACAATGTAAGTGTGCATTGAAATCTTCTTTTATACTGTCGAAGTATAAAAGTGAATTAAAAAATAAATTGAACAAGAAAGGAGTACTTGAAGTTAAAAAAAAAGAATGAAAATTGACAGAAATTAGGCAACAGATAGTTAAAGGCCCAAAGATAAGGAGGTAAGGTATGTGGAAACTGCTTAAAATCTCTCACCTCGGATCACATCCTATATGGCGCCATGTTGGCCATGTCGTAGGATTAATCACGTGATTCTTCGCCACCATTACGGGAGACGAGAGTTCGGCGCTGAGACTGCAAGACGTACAGCTTACTCTGTATCTTTTTATGAGTTAAATGTTTTTTAGTTATGTTTTGTCCTCTTAAATATTAATAAAAACATTTTACATAAATGCTGGTCGTTGCCTTTCCCCACATTCCCACAAAAAGGGAAGGTAAATTGAAGTAAAGGAAGATTACAAACATTAAAGTTGCGCTTTGGCTAGCTTTGAGGATTTTTTATCATTCAAACTTTATTTTTCTTGCTTTTAGGCGTTTTCTTTCAATGATCGAAAATGGCCAAATCGTTTCTTTTAAAATTCCGTTTGAATAAAGGAAATTATAGTACGTATGATTATTTTAGAATAAACTTTTCTTTATCAAAACATTTTAAAGGTAAATGTTTCAGGTAACCACAGCCATAAACATTTTCATTCATTGCCTTTTGGAGCCCATTTTTCATAATAAATTTATTCTGCTTAGTTTCTGTAATTTTAATTTCAGTTACGAATATAGAGCAAGAACTCGATTCTTTAATCCTATGAGATCCCAAATCATCCCTTAAATAAAACTCTAAATCAAGCGCTCTCAAGGGCATAATTGGAGTGCATATATGAATACATCCTCATACTACTAACCCGACCCATGTAGGCCGTGGGTAGTAGTAGGCCGGATTTTCGCCAGTATCAGTGCGTGTATCATAAAGGGCATCCTCATTTTGCAATCTGTATCCCTCGTTTCAAACAAAAACCGGAGTACATCGGTGTATACATTCTCTTACCATTAACCCGAACCAAGTAGGTTGTGCAAATTCTTTACTAGTGATACAGGTTTTCGACAGTTTCCTAGCGTATATCATAAATTGTATCCTCATTTTGCAATCAATATCCCTCGTTTGAGACAAAATCCGGATCACCACTATAGGATTTGTATTATTTCCTTTTATTTTATGCCCTGTAATTTTTTATGCGAACTAGAAATATTGTCTGTACTGTCTGGAATAAAACATTTCCTAAATTTAAAAGATATTAAGATAATATTATTTAAAATAAAAGAGAATTGATGAAAATAAATAATTCCATTTCACAAATTGATATATGCAAAATTAAGTATGCACATTTGATCTCATGTATTTAAGTTTTTTGTTCATGCAAAAATTCTTTATCTTAAAAGTGCAAGTCATTATTTACATTTCATATTTAAAATTCATTGTAAGGTATAAAATTTTGTAATGAAAAAAAGCAAATAAATTGTTTAAACTAAAAATTGCTTAATAGTGGTATAGGGGGGGTGAACAAAAAATGTACTATACGTCAATCTGCATGAATATGAGTTTCTTGTTATATACTTAAATGTATTTACATTTATATAATTTTTTATGCATTAAATAAGATTTAAAAAAATTACAGTAAAAAAATATATTAGTTGTAATGAATTTAAAACAATGGTTACCATTTATTTTTATCTTTCGAAAGTTACATGTCATGGCATTTTAGGGGGGGGGGGAATCGTATCTCTTATTCGAAGCATGTAAACGATAATATTCTATTTTATTATATTCGACTACACTGCTTTGAATTTTTAAAATTTTCCTTTAGTTATGTAGAAATGATAATTTACATTAAGAAAACATGGGTAAGAGTAAATTTAGCTATTAACAACAAATTAAAC
>JAPMOQ010033412.1:0-10567 GCA_026543055.1 Argiope trifasciata
GCATATACTTTAGAAAAGAAAACGAATTAAAAGGAGAAAATCTCCAGGTGTAATTTTTAGCTGATTTCGGAATTCCGAAGAAGGAATTTAGAAATTTAGAATTTTATTCTTAAATAATGTTTTTTAGTTCTTTAATTTATTACTCCTCTTTAGTTCTTTAATTTTTATTCATCATTTGTATGAATCTGTAAAAGTTTTTGTTGATCAACAAACTTTACATAAAATGAAATAGTTATATTTGGACAAAATGTGTGTTAAAGGGAGGGAATATTTAATGCTTTTATTTCAAACATGTTATATAGAATTGCTTCCATATAGGATAAATAAATCAAAATGGACTTTGAAATGGAAATGCATCTGTAAATAGATTATCAAGATTCATCCTTTTAATATCTATGAATTGATGGTGTGTCTTTGTTTCAGAATTTAATATAGATGAATCAATATTTTTTGTTATACTGAAAATAAGAGCAGGCCTTTACATGGGTAGTGTTTTTTAAATAAGTCTTAACTGTCTAATAAAAATTTACTTAAGAACAAGATTTGGTAAAAGTTTCTTTAAGATAGCTTAAAAGTGATCTATCATAAGCTCGCAAATTCTGCTCATCTTGTGCAAATTGTATGATTAATTACACTAAAAGTTTCATAAATTTGAATTTGTACCTATTCTTAATCCTAGAATGAGAAAAATAACACCGGTTTTCAAATAAAGTTGCTTCATATTCGATGACCATGAATTTCCAGGTTTAATTACATAAATGAATGAAATGTTATTAAAATTATTAATAAATAAAAATACGGCGAAATGAAAATACTTTTTTAAAAATATTTTCATTTCTCGAATAATTTACTTTTATATTTTATGTTTCAGGGTCTGAAGGTTTACACTACAATGGTAAGTTAAATAATTTTAACAATTCATGCCCTACTGAAAGCATAATACAATGTCTTAGTAAAACATGTTTTACATTTAATATATATTTTTTTCACAAAGCTAAGCATTTATATCTTATATAATTAATTATATTTTAACTTAACTTATAATATTACCAATACGCCAACTATAAGAGAACGGACAAAATTCCTGGATAGGATAACTCTGAATATCTGAGCAGAGTAATGATTACAAAATAAAACATTACAAATACAGTTACGTAATGAATGATAGTAGCTGCAAACGCTATGCTTGACTTTTACAAGAAAAATTATGACAGTTTTGAATAGTGAAGTGAAAGTAATATAAAAAGGAGAAAAAAAGAAAAAGAAATTATTTAAAATACAGAAAAATTATCAGCGATATCAGTTAGAAAAAAAATCGTACAAAACCGCTGCGGAATTATTGAGAAAATATGCTAGTGCGTCAAGATGATACAAAGAGTAAAAAGGTGCTTTAAAAGAAATCCACTACATGTTGAGAGTATAATGCTACAAGTAATTTTCATATGGAAATGTTTATCTTAAATATTATATGTGTGGTGATAAGTTCATAATCCAGATAACAACACGAATGTATACTTTTGTCTAGCGTTATTTTACGTGGCTACCGACCCAATGGATTCGAGTTCGAATCTCAAGAATGCAGAGACGTCTTTCTTTATCTGACTTCCAAAGCATCAAATATTCCTTTATGACTTTCGAATATTTTTTTTTTCTTTTTCAATGACTAAATTAATTAATCAGAAAATTCTGATACTAAGCGATGCCAGATCTTTTCAATATTGCAGAAATAAATATTTATTTGCTGATGGAATGCATATTATAGATAGTTTAAAAATTATAGGTATTTTTTGGAGACATTAAGAAACTTTTAATTGAAATCCTAATCGACATTGATGTATAAAATATGGTGCTATATTTTGTTCTCTTAAGGGTACATTATCTGTTCATATATCAAAGCGGAAATTGACATTTCGCTTTTTCATGGATTCAAATATACAAAGAGACAGGCTGCTCACATTTTCATGATTTTTCACAAAATGATGCGGATCTAAATATTAAAACTGTGCATTAAATTTAATCTAACTAGTAGTTAACTTTTTATACTTATCTTTTTCATTTATTCTCAAACAAACAGAAACACGTTCTTCCTCTTATTGAATTTCCTTCAAAAATAATTTGTCTAAAGAATTGTGCCTAATGTCCATATTGCAAATTCCATTAATATAACTGAAAGCATTTTTTAATTCTCATGCTCACATACTTACAGATAGTATCTAAAAAATATTTTTCAGACTCAGAAAGGTCAGACTTGTAGAGATTTGTCAGAAAGTCAAGGTTTAAATTTTCGACGATAATAAAATTTGCTTTTGTTATGCATCGATATGCTGAGATAATATTGCATTACTTTCATCAAAGATATCATATATAATAATATTATATCTCAAATTCAGGCATGCTAATATTTCTTATGACAAGAACAAATTATATATCTTCTTTAGAACCAACATTCGTCAATTTATCTTATTGTAGGTTTGGGACAACTATTTGAACGACTTACAAAAAAAGATTTTATTGAATTACTTATCCTCTGTTTTCTTCATTATCGTAATATGCCAGTGAGGTGTTCTACGATAAGAAAGAAAAATGTGATATACAGATTAGTGATTATTTAGGATCAATTATTGCCCATTGGACAAAATTTCTTGAAAAGGCAATTGTAAATTAATAAAATATCATTTTCATAAAAGAAATAGCTGACGTATTTTGGTATCACACAAATTCAACAGTCGGCGTGGAGTGAGGTAGATTTCTTGAAGAATTGAGTACCTCCCCTCATGCATCGTCGTTTAAAGAAATAGCTGACATAGCATTTCACCGATGCATGGTTGAATAACTATTATTTTTCAATGGCACAGCGACTTCATTTTCTAGATACATTTTCTATGAATTTGATACTGAGAATTCTTTTAAAATATTAAAGGCCAGATCTGATGGAGAGCACTTTGGTCCATGTCCTTGAATTACTAATATTTCATTTAATAAATGTCAAGCTATTCATTTAATTTGTCTGTTTTTCCTCAGTTCATTTGAAATTACAGAACGGAAGCCAGAGCTATCCACAGAGTAAGCAATACTTCATAACACTGCACAATCTAAATCAAGATCACATGACGAAATTCTTAAATGAAACTAGTTTCACTTTTGAAACTTCGCACTTAAGTAAAGTCAAAACTACATATCGCTGGATGACGAAATATTAATAGAATTTATATATTTGATATATTGTCCTCTCCATACTTAAACGTTGAAACATATTTCATTTCCATGTATTGAATTTTCTTTTTCATTCATTTGAAAGCATACGAAAAAATTGATTAAAATTTAATGCAAATCTAAGCTTAAATATTAAATATCTTCATCAATTTTTTTCTATCTAGTTCTCTGGGATATGTTTAAATCGGTATCAAATGCAAAAGATTTCCAAATAAAGAAATATCTTTGAATAAAATTTCTTCAAATTAAAATCTACACACTTAACCGAGAAAACACAAGAGGTATTTCATTCTTCAAGCTCAAAAACATTATCAGTTTTTGTTTTAATTGCATATGTGATTCGAAATTCTTTTTCAAATTCACAAAAATAAGCAATCTGAAATTCAAAAAAATATATCAAGATCACCTTTTTGATGGCTTTAGCATTTTCTTTTCGATTACCTTCAAATGAAAGAAAAAAAAATCTTCATTTTTAGAAAATTAAAAAATCCTATTTTATTCCAAATATTTAATTTTCAGAGGATCCTGGAAGACCTGGCGATCCTAAAATCGAAGATGTCAAAGGAGAATGTTTGCTACTGAAATGGAGTCCTCCAAAAAATTCAAATGAGACCGAAATAAAAGGCTACATCATAGACACCTTTGACCCAAGAAACCAAACATGGAAAGAGTATACAAGGTCTTCCAAAATTTCTGCTGAGATATGCGGTGTGATTGGCAAAGAAAGTCAACTGCGCATTCGAGCTTTCAACGGTAAAGGGATAAGTATGCCAAGTGATGAAGTTTTCGTGGGTGAATGTAAGTTTAAATTCATCCTTAATATTCCTTTTTGTAACTTATTTCCTCTATATAATTATTTATGTAGTTTTAAATAAGTGTGATTTTATTTCATTACACTGGTCGATGATTTATAAATCAAACTTTAAACCAGTTAATGAAAAAGGATTCAGTATTATTATTTTTTTTAATTTTATGGCAGGAATATATTTGAACTTTTATCTCATTCATAAACGGTAATTCATTCGATTCAGAAAATGTTTGGGCTCTTTAAACTTTACAAAACTTTAATAGAAATTATAATCATTAAAGAAAGGAACCTCTTATAAAAGTAAATGACGCTCTGGTGTTTCCAACCTTCATTTTACATTACAGATAGCCACTGTCCGAATTACTCATGAATTGTTTCACTGAATTCCAAGGTAGCCGATATTTAATATTAAAAAAAATTTCAATAATCCAAACAACATAGGTTTAAATCATTCATTAATATGGATTGGACAAATTTTTAGTCTTCATTGTCTGTTTCTTATATTTATATTACTTTTCAATCTATTATACAATTATATGAGTGAAGTATTTTGTACTCTGCTTTCTTATGTGATTTTAATTCCAATTGATGATTCCACTTCCCATTATAAGATTCTATTTAGAAATTAGATATATCCTTTATATTTTCCAGATAAGATGTAGTTAAATTGCAAATTTTTAAAAAAATGTGAGATTTCTTGAGAAGCCTGTGCGATTTATAGAGCTCGAATCAATGAATAACTGTAAAAAAACACTTGCTTCATGTCACGAAGAACATGTGAATATTTTTAAGCAAGATTATTGTTTTGTACTTTCAGTAAAAATAGAAATTTTATTTCATTCTATAGTTTTACATTTTGATTATCATTTCCAGATATGTCCCTTTCGGATGCAGGACAAGATGGTACGTATAGCAGAAAATCTTTCTTCAGAGCAAAGAACAGAGTACTTTTAATTTGAGCACTATTTTACCTTAAATTTGATTATTATTTCACTTAATTACCAAAATATATTTCCCACACTATTTCTATCATGTTGCTCAAGATTTGAAAAATAAATACTACTTTCTTGCCAAATCAATGAAGAAATAATACGTATATCACTAGATTTTAAAAGTCGGGTGCCTGGATCTTATTCTTAAAACAATTCTTTGCTTCTTATTAAAAAAGGAACAAATAAAAAGTATTCCTATAGATTTTTTAAGTTGGGATATCGGAATTTATTTCTTTAAATGTTCAAGTAATACCAGTTCTTAATAGTTTCTCTGAAATCATTAATGGGCCGTGGTGGGCCGGTGGTAAAGTCTCGGCTTCAGAACTGCAGGGTTTCAGATTCGAGATTCGATTCCACCGAAGAACCGTCGATTGAGGGGGTCTGTTGCACGTTAAATCTGTCAGGAAAAATGTCCTTCCGCTGGTGTGGTGTGGTTTGGAGAGGGGGGTGCCAGTTCAGGTGCCGTCCTCGTCATCTGACCGTGGTTCGAAATTACGAGGTCCGTCCCAAAATAGCCCTCGTGTTGCTTTAAACGGGACGTTAATATAACTAAACTAAACTAAACTGAAATCATTAAATTTAAACCAAAACATTTTTTCAGTTTACATTTACTCTATTTTTTTATTACGAAGTATTTAAAGATAGTGTACTATTTTACTCAACGCCTTCGAAATGGAAATTTTTTAAAGAACTGCGAATGCATACAAACCATTCAAAGACAATGCTTAAATAAATTTTGAAATCACGCAACTTCAAATTATGGGATGTCTTCGGAATAGTTTTACTGATAGGGTGACGGAAGGCCTCAAATAGAAAGTAGTAATAACAAAATAAATTAAAGAAATAGATAAGATAGCATTTCCGAGATGGATGAACGTGGCTAGGTGACTTCATTTGCTGGATATTAACACCCTTTCTTATCTTGTTTGAGTTCATTTTAATGCATATCAGAGTCAGGTAGACTCGTTTAAGGACCCTGTTCAGTTTCAGTAACAAGATCGAGAACAATTTTCATATTACAATTCTTTGAGATTTCGTGCTTTTAATACGTACGGAAGTACATATCAGCAGACGGTAAACCCTTTGACACTATTTCGAAATTTGATACATATTACTTTCCTTGCTAAAATTTTACACCAAATTTCCTTTCTCATTCGCTGGGTTTTCTTCTTATCACGTTTCGAAGCATGCGAAATTACACACCAATAAACGATTAAAATTCAAATGTTAAATCTCGGAATCAATTTTTTTTCTATCTAGCTCTTGGCGTTTTCTAATTGCAGTTTTCTATCGCCCTCGGTCATCCAGATAGAAAGTTATAGAGTGAATTAAAAGTGACTCAAAATATAACAGAAAGCTACAAATTTGGTTTGAAGTTCACATATCATCTGTCTCAATGGCATTCTAAATTGTGTGTTCATTAGCCGACATGATTCTAAAAATGTTTTTTCTGACTTGCGAAAACCTTAAATTCAGCAAAGTATGGATATTTTTTGGCCCTTACTTCCTCATTGGGCTGGAAATCGAATGATTATGTTTCAAACAATTTGAAGAGTGTCTTTTTTAAATTTTTAGGGAAACCTGGAAGGCCTCGCCTTCCTAAAATTGAAGATGTCAAAGGAGAATGTTTGCTACTGAAATGGCGCCCACCGCAAAATGTTAATAAAACCAAAGTAATAGGCTACATCATAGACACCTTTGACCCAAGAAACCAATCTTGGAAAGAGTATGCAAGGACTTCCAAAATTTCTGCTGAGATATGCGGTGTGATTGGCAAAGAAAGTCAACTGCGCGTTCGAGCCTTCAACGATAAAGGGATAAGTATGCCAAGTGATGAAGTTTTCGTGGGTGAATGTAAGTTTAAATACACCCTTAATATCCCTTTTTGCTACAATTTTCCTACTTTTAATTATTTATGTAATTTTAAATCAGTGTGATTTTATTTCTGATTACTGATTTATAAATCACACTTTAAATCAGTGAATAAAAACGGCTTGAGGTGAATGTAAGTTTAAAGTATTCTACAACATCCCTTTCTGCTACAATTTAATTCATTTCAATTAGTTGTGTTGTTTACATGAGTGCAATATTATTTCCTTATAATAGTCAATGATTTATAAATTACATTTTAAACAAAAGAAAAAGACTGCAAAAATTTTTCATCTGACGTCAGAAATATTTTTAAAATGTTTTCTAGGTATAAAACGGCAATTGCCATCACAAAAAAAAACCCTCTTCAGCAAGGTAGCCCAGGAGAATCAATTTACTTGTTAACCATGTAGTATCTAAGAATATTGCCATACTAGTTATTCACAAATGGTTTTTCCACTAAAAAGAAAAAAAAATGAGAGTAATTGTAAAATAACATAAATTTATTTATACATCGAATAAACATATATAAAAATATAGATATTGTGTGGGATAAAAGACAAAATTTCGTGAAAACAATGAATAAAATATGATTCTATGAAGACGATAATTCCAATTGATTTCATACTTCCTATTACAAGATTCTATCTAGAGATCAAATATATCCTGTATGTGTCTCTTATGAAGCTTGGTTAAACTATAAATAAAAAAGAAAAACAAGATTTTTTTGAGGAGCCCAAAAAATGCATTACCTGAGAAACACAATTGCTTCAAGTGCTAATTAGAATGTGAATTTATTATACGCAAGATTATTGCTTTTTATTGTTAATAAAAGTAGAAATTGTATTTCATTCTGGTAGTATTAAACTAGATTATTATTTCCAGATATGTTCCTTTCCGAAGCTGGACAAGATGGTAAGTATAGCAGACATTCTTTCTTAAGAACAAATATTTTAATATTTTTTTAATTTCATTTCTATTGCATCTGAAATCGGGTTTTAATTTCCCTTAATTACCGAAATTATGCTTTCTATTATTATTTATGTCTTTCTTGTTCTTTATTTCAAAAATAAATTAATGTCCCTTTGTTGTCAAATCAAGGAAGAAATAACACGTATATCAGTGATTTGAAGATATCATGATTTAATTCTTAAAATGTTTCTCGGCTTCTGGGCAGAAAGACAAAGAAATAATAAGCGTGTCAGAAAATTTTACAAGATCGAATATTGGAATTGATTTCTGTACACATTCATGCAACACCACTTCTTAAATTTTTTTCTAAATTCATTTAATTTAGTCCAAAACATTGCAGACGGTCTAGACTTACTCTAATCTGTCATGAAGTTTACTGTATTTCTTTTGATTACGAAATATTAATAGAAAGTACACAATATACTGAATGCTTTTGAACTGGGGAATTTTTATGCAATTCCAAATGAATTAGAATAATTTCCATCAAAGACACTACTAAGAGGAATTTTGTGATTACGCATCTTGAAATGCTGGAATGTCTCCGGGATATTATTTTCTTGTAGAATGACGCAGCTCTTCATATTGATCGTCGAATTAAGAAATAGCTTGGATAGCATTTCTCAGATACATGGAATATCAGTTGTCTTTTTTCAATAGCTCGTCTTTTTTCATTTGCTGGGCACCAGCACTTGTGAATTTGATTCTATGAATTCTTGAAAAATATTAAAGGTCAGAATCTGTACCAAATCTGAAGGAGAATATTTTGAGCCATCTTCTTGCTTTCTGGCAGACTTACTTCATTCATCGACGTACAATATTCTATGCACGTTTTGGAATGCAAGAGAAGCGCATTGGGCTCTTTCAAGTTTACTTTTTCATATTATTTAACATTTATAAAGCATATTTGATATTTATGAGAATTGTAACTTTTCTTATTTGAGGATAATTATACTGATATTTTATTTGATAAGTGCCGACCTAATCATTTAAATTAGTTCTTCTTCTACTATTATTTGATTTCACTGAGCGCATGTCAGAGCAATCTGTATTGGTTAACTTATTTATTGATAACTCTGTACAGTTTTAGTAAAAAGATCACCAACAATTTCTTAATACAAATCATTGAGATTTCGTACTTTTAATACATACAGAAGTACATATCAGCAGACGGTAAACCATTTAATCCAATTTAAAATTTTGATACATATTACTTCCCTTGCTTAAACTCGAAATCAAATTTCGTATTCCATTCATCGTGTCTTTTTTTTTATCATTTTTCAAAAAGCACGAAATTACACTCCGATAAATGATCAAAATTCAAAAGTTCAACTGATTATGTTTCAAACAATTTGAAGAATATCTTTTTTAAATTTTCAGTGAAACCAGGAAAGCCTCTCCATCCTAAAATTCTAGATATCAAAGGAGGATGTTTGGTACTGAAATGGCATCCTCCGAAAAATGCAAATGAGACCAAAGTGAAATTCTACATCATAGAGGCTTTTGACAATGAAAACCAGTATTGGAAAGTGTATACAAATAATACCAACACTTTTTCTCAGTTATGCAGTGTGATTGGGAGAGTAAGTCGACTGCGAGTTCGGGCGTACAACGGTAAAGGGATAAGTATGCCAAGTGATGAAGTTTTTGTGCGTGGAAGTAAGTTTTAATCTCATCCTTAATATCCCTTTCTGTTGCAATATTCCTTCTTTTAATTATTTATGCAGTTTTTAATCAGTATGACTATATTTCATTACAGTGATCGATGATTTATAAATCACACTTTAAACCAGCGAATAAAAAAGGCTTTATTATTATTTTTTAAAACTTTATAGCAGGAATATTTTAAGTTTCGAGCTCATTATCAAACGACAATTGCCTCCCTTGAAAAACTTTTTCGTCTCTATAAACTTTACAAAACTTCAATATTAATCAAATTCACAAAAAAAGAAATGTCTCCCACAGAAATAGATGTAGCTGAAGGCGTAATGTCTTCCTTCCTTTCATTTTACATTACAGACGGCAACTGCTTGAGTTAGTAATGAATTGTTTCGCTAACAGCCGTTGTAGCTGTTATTTAATATTTAAAATTCTCTTTAGTCCAAGCAGAATAGGTATGAAAAAGGCATTATTAGAGATTTGCTAAATTATTAACAACCCTTCTGATTGTATTGTACTATCTGTTGTACTTTTCTCTCTACTATACAATCATAAGAAGTAGATATTTTGGACCGTGCTTTCCCTTATGATTCTGATTGCAATTGATTTTCCACTTACCATTGCAAGTTTCTATTTGGAGATAAGATGTATCCTGTATGTATATCGTATGAAACGCATCCTCTTTATGTCCGGTATGAAATTTATTCGAACAACAAAACAAAGAGAAAAACAAGACTTCCTAAGATGGCTGTGTGATTCATAAGCTCTAATTAATGCATTATCTATGAAAAGAAAACTTGCCATAGGTCATGAAAGGCCTGCGAATATTGTTTTTCAAAATTATTGCTTTGTACTTTTAGTAAAAATACAAATTGTAATTCATGCTGGTTGTCTTACATTATAATTATCATTTCCAGACATGCACCTTTCAAATGCAGGACAATCTGGTACGTATAACAGAAGTTCTTTCCTCAAAACTAATAATAGATTATTTTTAATTCGAGCATTATGGATCTTACTTGTGATTAATATTTCACTTCAATTTTTTACTAAATTT
>JAPMOQ010033415.1:0-12155 GCA_026543055.1 Argiope trifasciata
CCAACAATATTACCCCTCGTGACATTAGTTTCGATTTAGTTTTTGTTGACTCAGAAAATGGGTCTTAATTATTTAGTCTTTTTATGGTTGTGCGTATAAATATAGATATAGTGCAAATTTTCAAGCGTTAATTAAATCCTTATTATTCATCCCAGTAAAGTTCAAATTTTTGTTTAAAATTTACGTTGGATAACAATGGATGTTAGCACAGTTTAAAAAAAAATATTGACTCATTAATTAAATTTTTGTGGTAATTTCTATTTGGTCTCCAATGCTCTATTGAAAATGTAAACTTGAAAGAAAATCCCTGACATTTGTGAATTGAAAGATCTGAGGCAACAAGACTTCTCGATATCCCTCCTGGAAGAAAGCGAAAATAAGTTAATCCATTGAGGTGTACATATTCACAACTACAATAATTATTTGCATCGTTTTTTCTTCATGACAAATTAACATTATGTGAACAACAAAACCTCTGGGAACTTGTCTGACAGTTCAGATCAATTCACTGCTGACGTAGACACAAGTGCCACTAATGTTTGTATAACAAAACAGCCGGAAGATACAGTTTAGTTAAGTTATATTGACGTCCCCTTGTGAATCAACACTTGGGCTATTCTGGGACGGCCCTCGTCATTTTGAACAGAGATCAGATGGCGAGAACAACACCTGAGCTTTTTTATGCCTTAGATTTGAATCTATGAGGGTTTTCGTAAGAGAATTCTACAAAAGAATGAAGGTGTAAAACTGCATGAAATGTGTAAAAATGCTAAAACAAATTCATAAAAAAGTGTTAAAAATTAAAAGTCTTAATCTTATTTTCTCAATATTTTATGCTATCTTAAAGAATTATATTGAGTGAACCGATAAAATATAAACATGTGTATTGAAGAATCTACAAATGATAGAAATACGAGGTTTAAATCCTTCGGTTTTTATAAAATAAACAAATCAACTTAAAATTCTTTAAAAGAATTCCTGAAATACTGCGTCATTCTCCAAAATCGCGGAAATATCTTGAAAACGTTTAAAGATTCAAAGTTTCCCGATGAAGTTTGTTAAGTTTTATTTGAAAAAAAAAATGAAAAGATGCAGAAACAGAACAGAGATAAAAAAAAAGAAAAGAAAAGAATGGAGATAATCAAACTTGAGATATAAAAAAAAGAGTCCATCTTTCAGGAGAATCGATTACTTTAAATGCGCAAAATGTTTGAACATTTCTTTCGTTGTAGAGAACGAAACAAAGTTCTTTAAAATAGTTTTTCACAATCACTGTCAGAGTATTCTTAACTAGAAATAATCATGATAAAAAAAGGTTCAAAACTATGTATATATATTTGGGAATGAAAAAACGGTTAAAAAGATGGTAGAACTCCACAGGTAAAAGCAGGTTATTTCCGCCAAATGACGGAAAAAATAGGAAATAAATTGCATGTTCGGGAGAAAGGTTTTATTCGCATTATCGCCGTGTTTTGTGGAGGGCTCGCTTAAAATGGGATCAAATGCCTCAACTCGGGACCAAGTTTTTTTGTGCTTCATTTTGTTGTTGTTGAAACAAACAGATGTCTTTTTTTTGTGTCAACAGTTTTCTTCAGAGTTATGTATTCAGTGGAAAATAAAATGTTTATATCGATGTTGTAGATAAAATTGTAAGAGGAGAAATGGGAAAACGATTGACTCTTTGAAATTGACTGCTTTTGTGTAATCTGCAGAAAATACTAACACTAAATTTTCCCAAGCGAAATTACTTTTAGTCCACAAAACTTTCAATATGAACTCTTAAGTTCATTAGAATGTAACTGGTTTGATTTCCTGTATTTTCTTCCGAATTTTTATGCTTATTAGGTTTTTTTTTGTGTGTGTGTGTGTAAGTGTGTGATTTCAGACCAAATCGTAACTCCTACAGCTACCAGATATATAACATGGAGACTTGAAATAGACACCTCAGAGATAACACCTATTGAAGGGGAAATTAGAATTTTAAGTAATTAAAATTAAACAGAATTTTGTCATATTCCCGAGGAAATTTCCATCAATATTATTCTAATGTGAAATGATTTAAAATAAATTATGCACCGTTTCAAATTTGAAAAATTGCCTAATAGCATCATAAAAAACTATTTAATGATACTAATTTAATTGTTGAACGAATTTTTATAAAATTTTGACCATTAAAAATGTTTTAGCTTTATATATATATATATATATATATATATTCTTATTTTCTTGATATTTTTATCCAGTCTTAAAGAATTATATTTAGTTAACTGAAAAAATGTAAACATGTATATTGAAGAATCTACAGATGATACGAAAGTGTGGTTTCAACCATTCGAGTTCTATAAAATAAACAAATCAAACTGATGAGGATGTCGTGTCCGTGTTCCCATGGAAAATGGGTGCAGTCGCTTCTGAGGGTAAAGACCCCTGAGCACCCAGAGGGCAGAAGTCTGACTTCCAGCTCATATGCACATTCGCGTGCACAACCCCTTCTTACAGGAGGGCTCCTTCACGCATCTTTAAAATAAACCACAGAACAACCACGCCCGAACCGGGACTCGAACCCTGGACGCACAGATCACGAGGAAGACACGCTACCCCTATGCCAGGACGCCGGCTAGAAGTTGAATTCAAATCATTTTAAAGAATTCTTGAAATACTGTAATAAAAGTATGCTGTTATTCGCTAAAAAGTGTAAAATAGCATTGAAACGTGTATAAATGCTAACATAAAAAATATATAAATTTCTCAATATTTTTATCGTATATTAGAGAAATATATAGCAGTTAACTGATAAAATGTTAACAGTTGTATTAAAGAATCTATGAATGAAAGAGCTACGTGATTTCGACATACGAGTTCTATAAAATAAACAAATCAAATTCAAACAATTTTAAAGAATTCCTAAAATACTGCGTCATTCTCAAAAATCGAGGAAATATCTTGAAAACGTTTAAAGATTCAAAGTTTCCTGATGAAGTTTGTCAAGTTCCATTTGAAAAAAAAAAAAAAAAAATGAAAAGATGCAGAAAAAGATCGGAGATACAAATAAAAAAAGGAGAATGAAGATAATCAAACTTAAGAAACAAACAAAAAAAGGAGCCCATCTTTCATGGGAATCGATTACTTTAAATGCGCAAAATGTTCGGACATTTCTGCCGTTGTAGGAAAGAAACAAAATTCTTTAAAATCGTTTTTTACAATCTCACAATCACTGTCACAGCAATCTTAACTAGAAATAATCATAATAAAAAAAGGTTCAAAACTATGTATGTTTTTGGGGGGTTAATGAAAAAACGGATAAAAGAAAATGACGGAATTCCACAGGTAAAAGCAGATTATTTCCGCCAGATGACGGAGAGAAATTGGAAATAAATTGCATGTTCGGGAGAAATGCTTTATTCGCATTATAGCCATGTTTTGTTACGGGCTCGATTAAAAATGGGATTAAATGCCTCAGTTCGGGAAACAATTTTTTTTTGTTTCATTTTTGTTGCAGTGGAAACAAACATATTTCTCTGTTTTTTGTGGACTATTTTATTCAAAGCTATGTATTCAGAGAAGAATGAAATGTTTATACCGATGTTGTATTGGGTTGGGGAATAAGTTCATTGCGTTTTTATCAAAGACTTTCTTAAAAAGAAAATCATTAGTAATAACAGTCGATTAATCGACTCCGCTGTTGTTTACGACCTCCTCCCACCTCTCGACCAATTTGTTCGAAAAAAGTCATCCGGTCTAGTTTTTTAGGCCCTCTTTATTGTCGAAGGTAACACCCCTCATATAGCTCAACAGGGAGCGAAAAAGATGGTACTCCGTCTGTGCTAGGTCTGGAGAATACGGTGGATGTTGAAGGACCTCCCATGGAGTGCGGCTTTGACGACTTGTGTAACATAGGGCCTATCATTGTCGTGAAGGAGTATGGTTTGACCTTGTCGATGGGGTATTTTCAGTCTCATAGCCTCTTTCATATGGTGTAGCTGGGCTATGTAGAGTCCCTTGGCGACCGTGACATTCCTTTCGAGCATTTCCCAGAAACCACGCATTCAGTCCCCCCGACACACCAAACACAGATCATGGACTTTTTTGGATGGAGGTCAGGCTAAACCATTTCCGTGTTGTGGACTTGCTTATGACACTCTCTCCGAATTCGTTGCAAATGTTTTTTTAATGTAAATTTTTTGTAGTTCAGACTTTCGTCATTCCAAAACAGTCTATTTTTTGTAGGAAAAGGAATACCTGTAACGTCATCCAGAGGAATTTTAAGCAAAACCATATTTTCAGTTAAAATTTGTCTTTAACTTTAATTTTCATAAAAATTCTCTACCGTTAATATATCTCGAAGACTAAACGAGATAAAATTTCAGCGTTTGTTTTAACTAATATGGACTACTATTAATTAACTATAAATTTTTTAAAGAAAATTAAGTTGTAAATTGATGGAAAAAAAAGAAATGAACCAAAATTTTTAGTGTTTGTGAAATATGTTTTCGTTTATAGGTTTTTTTTAGAAAAATTAAGTTGTAAGTTGATGGAAAAAAATGCACATATACTTACATTTTTATTATGAATGCAGAAAGAGATGTTATTTTAATGCTTTTATGGTTGTATATACTATATATATATATATATATATATATATATGTACACACGTAAAAAGAACCTGCTATTTTCATCATTTTTCGTTCGTAGACTTGAGTATAACCTTGACCAGCAGTAACGCAATAAGCGAGACCGGCCAGACGAAACGCTTTTTCGTTCTATTCACAAGCTCCCAAATCGTCCGATCCCAAAACGCCCGTAAGAAATCCCATCGCTCTCGCTAACTGCCCCGACCATAAAGAGAAACATCCCCCCCCCCCTGAAGTAACCCCCTGCAAAATATTAAGTACCTCCAGAAAGAGTGGTGTGGGCAGACGATTCTCTGGAGGAGAGAGCGCTTTCCATTTTTGATCCACGCCACTTACGATGAGTAATCTCGGCTCATCCTTCCAAAAGAATTGCTTTCCTCCGAGGGGCGTACTGAAGGGAACTATTTTTCGTCTCGGTATGTTCGGATGGCATAGGGGCTGGGAGGGCTTTGTCTGCCCACGAACGGAATATGGCGATCACGTACGTCTTTGGTTCTGCGACATTCATTGGCAGGAACATCTAGTAACTACTTAAAAATGCAACGCCGAATGAGAACTTCGCGTTCAAAGACAGATAGACCGAGCGATCGTCCGAATCTCTATAAAAATGTGGCATTTGCACTGAATCTGTTTCTCTGAGTCTGTGAATGATGATTAGTTTAGTTATATAGACGTCCCGTTTTGAAGCAACGCTAGGGCTATTTGGGGATGGACCTCTTCATTCCGAACCGAGGTAAGATGACACCTGAGCTGGCACCCCCCCCCCCTCCACACCACAAAAGCGGGATGAAGTTTCATATTTGACAGACTTAACGTGCATCAGACCAGCTTACACAACGGTTTTTCGGTGAAATCGAGTCTCGAACTTGAAACCCTCCGGTTCCAAAGCACAGACCTTGCTACCAGGCCACTGTCGTTCCCTGTGAATGATACAATCGAAAACGAGCGCGTTTCTCGATAGAGTATGTTAATGCTTCCTTAGGTTATTTTCAAGGAAATATTTCTTAGATTTTTCTTGTTTTTTG
Organism: Argiope trifasciata; assembly: GCA_026543055.1. Classification (NCBI taxonomy): domain Eukaryota; kingdom Metazoa; phylum Arthropoda; class Arachnida; order Araneae; family Araneidae; genus Argiope; species Argiope trifasciata. The sequence continues at coordinate 5,657 of JAPMOQ010033415.1, forward strand.
CATATAACACTAGCTGGTGCCCGGAGCATTGTTGCCGTAGAAGAAACAATCTTGGAAATATCGTTTGGAATCGGAAATAGTTACCTTCTTTGATTAAGAATGATGCGAAGAAGGATATTTAAGCCAGCGTCCTGGCTTAGGAGTAGAAGGTCTTCCGCATGATCTGGGCGTTACGGTTTCGAGTACCGGTTCGGGTATGGTTGTTCTTCTGTGAGTAGTGTGAATGTGTCCCCCCCCCTCTTGTATCTTAGAGATTGATTATAAATTGCATAGCTTCTAATTTCTGTAATCGTTTCTATCTATTATCGTCATTTTTATTTTTCTCCTATTTTGTGGCCTAACTTAGTATGCTTAATCTCTTTTAACAATATCTACGATATTTTAAAGGTGATATTTTTTCTGTGTTATTATTTAAGGGGATCTTTTTGCTCGTTTGCTTTATCATTTTTTATATTTTGCTAATTCTCGTTTTGCTATGTTTCTTCTCGTTCTTTTATTATAGCAGCACTTGCTTGTTAATAACGTCTTCGCAAAGTCCTTCTCTAAAATTTTGAGACACCAATATTTTAAACTTTAGAACACCGATTTCTCCTTTCAGGTGCCATTCAAAGTAGTATATCCTTTTGTCGTTTTATTTAATTATTTTCTTGAATTTTGACAGGTAAAAATACTTAAGAGTAAAAATATTAATTTTTTCGGAAAATTCCAACTTAACAAAATTTATATATATTCATTTTTTGGAGCAATAAACAAGTCTTTTATTCGGAAAATATTTTTGCATCGAGTTATTTTTCGGGGCGCTATGGGTTAAATTAAAATCTTCGAACTCCAATCAACTAAATCATTCACTAAAACTGAATAATTAATGAAATTTGAATATCGCTCATCTTTAAAAATTGGCGATTTTAGACCACTTCATAGACCGTTTCAAAGAAAATGCGCCAATCTTTTACTAAGTTTGCGTTGCAGTGATTGGCCTCTGGTTGTCAAAATATTGATTTTTCTAATATTGATATGTAAAAACTGACAGATTTGATCGCAGAAGATACATAGTTTATTTATTGATCTTGAGTTAATATTCTGCAAAATACTCTTGAAATTTCAACGCCTTAGGACAAAAGGACTGTGTAAAATTTAAACTTCATAGTTTTTTTTTTTCTTAAGAACATTTATTGACTGCAGTTAAATAAAATGATTTCATTTCCATCGTTTAAATGTTTTGAAAGTAAACTAAAAATTTAATTTTACGATGAATTAGAGAAATTTTTGTTCAATAATTCTTTTTAATGTAATATAAATTGCGAAAATTATTTTGCATTGCAACTTCAATGCTGAGCGACTCTGTAATCAATTTTCATATTTAAAAAAAGTGCTTGATCTTAGTAATTTTTTTAAAAATATTAATTGCAGTTTAAGATTTCCACTCTAATTTAATGTGCAAATTTTATGGTCTTTGACAGAAATTAGTAAGAGATAAATGATACAATAAAAAGAATTGTTTAAAGCCTACATATGACTGAATTATATAATTATCAAACACTTTGAAAGCTAAATATTTTGCAGAAAAAGCTATTAAGAGACCAAATTATATTAAATATATAACTGAAATCTTAAGAGATCTTTTATCCTGGCGAACTGCTGGTAGCCAAAGTCGTTTCTTGATAAAGATATTGCTTAGTGAATTATTATATTATTCATACACATAAATGTTCCCCTTTTATGAATAGCGATTTTCAAGAAAATTCATTCGGAAGTATGAGAATATTCAAATATTAGTAAATAAAACAGATATTTTCTTATAACTTACTTTTTCAAAAATGAATTTAATTCTGCTATTTATTTTTCTGATAAAAACAATCTTACTTTTCTAATAATTAGTTATTCATATATCTTGAAATAAATGATAAGTGTATGTAAGATAAGATCTCGTCAACGCAAGATTAAATACATATGCTCCGACACTCTTGTAGATGCACGCCAAGTTTTCCTGCCAAAGGCATAAAATCCCAGTAAATCTACAAACGTGTTTGAGGAAAGATTTATTGACGCAAGTTCCCCAATCCCGTTTTTTCAATCCAAAGAATCATTTATTAGCTTTTTTTATTCTGTTGCCCATATCTGTTCAGAGTTTTTTTTTTATTGTCATTAATAAACTGTGCCTAGGTATTCGAAATTGTCAACTTTTTGAAAGATATTACTGCAGCAAGCAAGCCATCAAATAATTTAATATAGTTTGCTTGAGTGGCATCATCATTTTATTTTGTTATTCGAAATTTATACTTGAAACTTCTTTCTTTACTGCGGAATAAATATATTTTACTAACAGTAATTTAATCAGGACCATGAACTTGCTGTTATTTTACGAAATATCGGCAAGTTAATTCTTTTTACTGAATTTTTTACATTTATACTTTGGATTACTGCAATGAGTACGCCGGATGAAACTGCAAACAAAATGGCGCAACTCAGGAGGAAAACTATTCGCGGTAATATTACTCGTTTTTCTGTTGAAATAAGTAATTTAAAAGTGGATTATTTAATTGAAGATGTGGAATATATTTGCAATCTTTTAACTACTGCCTTTAATAAAATAAAAATAACGGATAATGAAATAGTACATAATTTTCTTTCTGATGAAGAATACGAAAATATTTTACAGTGTGAAAGCCATAACAATAATGTCAAATTCACGATTTTTAAAGCAAATAATTATAATAATAATTCAAAATAAATTAGCGCCTACATCGAATAACTCTGATTTAGCTATTAATAATAATTTGGCGACGAATTTTAAACCCTTTTATAACAACGCCTGCTATTCAATTACATACTGTAAAATTACCTACAATTAAACTAGAACCGTTTAACGGCGAAGTAGAACAATGGCAAAGTTTTTGGGATCAATTTCAGTGGTAAAGTGTAACACGGTGTGCCCCCGAGTTTCTTGCCAATACGGCAACCCAACGGAACTTCCTTCCAGCAACCCGAATTTGGTTTTGTTCACTACTTTTTACAATAGTTGAGTTGTTCATGAACTACAACTGTTTTATGATAAATTTAATATTTAAAATATCGATTTCAGATTATTTAAATTTTGTTCCATATTATAATTTAATTTTTTTTTGCAATTAATAAGATATTTAATTTATTTTATTGTAAATACGAATAGGAAATATTTGTTTTCATTTGTTAGTATGGACTTTGAAAAATCGTCTGAAATCATTCATTTACGAAATCGTCTGCGTTCTCACATTAAAATATAGCTGCAATGAAATTCTTCGAAGTTCTCGTCATTCTTTTGCTGCTGTAACGTTCGTTCCATTAATGATTTGACTGGTAGGCAACTGTGCAAGAATGGATGTCGGGTAAATGTATCCTGTAAATCTGCAGCATGGATGAAGTGGAATATATATATTTTTTAAGAGTTGCTGAAGTTAGGAAAGGATATTTGTTTGTATGTACTATTCCTGTTATTCCATATTGTCCTTATGTTCAATGTGCTAGCGAAGCTATCAAATTCCCATTCCCGTTGGTAGCTAAGCCCTAGGATGTTTTTTTAAGTTTAAAAAGTCTGCCCGGTGCCTTTTACAGAGGCCGACAGGCATCGTGCGCTCTAAAATTTGCTCAGTACACTAGCAGCCGGTGTGAAAAACTTCTACTAAATTAAGATAAGAAGCGATAGTGATCCCAAAGGGTAGAAAAAAATTAATAAAAATCTAAGTAACAAACTAAATAAATCACAAGTATTAGAATTTTGATTTTAATTTATCAATTAAGATCATAATTTTAATGCATAAAGTGGTAACCATAACTGATTCATAGAAATGTTTATTTTGTCAGCCATCTTTATTGGCGATTTGGTATCCTTGGCGCAGCAAGGGGCACACTATTCTACACTTTTGCAAACAAAATGGCGCAACTCAAAAGGAAAAGGAAAAATATTCGCGGTAATATTGCTTATTTTTCTGTTGAAATAAGTAATTTAAAAGATCATTTAATGGAAGATGTGGAATATATTTGCTATCTTTTAACTGCTGCATTTAATGAAATGAAAATAACGGATTATTGAATGCATAATTTACATTCTAATGAAGAATACGAAAATGATATTTTACAGTGTAAAAGCTATAACGATAATGCCGAATTCGCGGTTTTTAAAGCCAAAAAATAATTCAAAATAAATTAGCGCCTACATCGAATAACTCTACTGATTTAATAATTTGGTGACGAATTTACACCCTTGTATTACAACGCCTGCTATTCAATTGTATATTGTAAAATTGCCTACAATTAAGCTAGAACCGTTTAACAGCGATGTAGAATACTGGCAAAGTTTTTGGGAGCAATTTCAGTCTTCTGTAGATTTCAATGCAAATTTATCTATTGACAAACATGTTTTTTGAGAAGTTACTTACAAAATGAACCTAAACGATTAGTTGACGATATCGGCATTATCGCTGACACATATGAAACAACTAAAAAGCTTCTAATGGACAAATACGGTGATAAAAATAGAATTGTTCAAACTCATTTAGATTTCTTAGAAAATTTAATACCAATCCGTAATACAATGCCAACTTCACTGAATGAATGCAACAGAAGCCTACATGCTCTACGTACTTTGGGAGAAGATATTGACGCATACGGTAGTTTTAACTCCAAAAATTTTACGTGCATTCCCTGGTGATATTTGTTGCCGATGGAAATGTATGCGAAACGACAAAAAATTTCTGAAGGTGAAATCACACAACTAATACAGTTTTTCTCCGAAGAAGTTGAAGCAGTTTTGAAAAATAGAAACTTATCTATAATTTAAAACATTGTTACCAATGAAAAAAATAAGTTATTTTTAAGAAAGTTTTAAAATAAAAAGTTGTGTGTTATAATATTTTTGGAAATTATCGCAGAAAAATTCCAAATGTTAACGCAATTTTTAAATAATTAAAAAAAAACTTCGTCAGGGTATACTTTTTTATGGTTTGGTGTACAGTGCCCTAACACGCACACGTGCGCATTTATTCATATACGCAAACACATATTCCTTTGATAATCCGCCTTGGAGTAATTCAGGGCATTGACTTCTTGCATACAGCCGACCATCCCGCCACTATTGAACGTAGCAGTATCGACAGGATTTATTGTAGTCGACTGCTGAATAGCGCATTGAATGGACTGAAGTTGATATCTTCTTTAATTTGGTTGACAGAAATATTTGAAAGAACATGTTTTAATAATAATGTTCTTTTATTTTCATAAATCAGTCAGTTTTAATGATTGATTTAGAAGATTGATTGATGTACCAAATTTTATTTAAAATATTAATAAAAATATTTTGTAAAATATGGCCCACAGAGCAAAGCATGAAAAAAATCTAAAACCCATTATTCATTAATGCATTGTTTGACTCAAGCTGCATAAAATGTAACTATTTACTTCATTTAGACCAATTTAACAGTGTAACAAATGTCTATTATTAATATTTTACAAATTGGCCATTGGGGCCGAATTTGAATGCAAATCCTGCATAAATTCAATCAACCGTAAATGAAGATTTATTGAATTAATGATTTAGATATTGCAAACGATCATAGAAACCTTTGTCTTGCATTTATTTTTTTAGAAAATATCACATTTCACATTTATTTTATCCAGCCAGGGGCTGAAAGTTACATTTCTTTAGATTTAATTTGCGATGATAGTTTTTTTAATAAGAATTTATGTCAATATGATGGCAACACGCTTATAAAGCCTAATTTTTCCCACCTTGACGTGCCCGCGCCTATTTAATTTTGTTTTGACCGAAATATAGTGTTGAAAATATGGTTAAAATATTTCTTTAGAAATAGAAGCTTAAGTTATATGTTAAAACCCTCACACCATTAGAAAACTAATTTTTTTATCTTTAACTTGATGTAAAAATCATGTTTGTGCGATAATATTTTCGGAAGTTATAGCGGAAAAACGTTGAAATTTCACTTAAATTTTAATTAATTCAAATTCTAATTAAAAATTCGAAAAAAGGGCTCCGAGGTGCACATTCCCAACCCCCAAAGTATACATGTACCAAATTTGGTAGCTGTAGGTCCAATGGTCTGGCCTGTTGGGCGCTAACACACACACACTTTTTGTATTTTTATCTAATCCATTTGGTTGTAAATATTTTTAATAGGAGCCTTTATTAAACTATTTTGAAATTCATTGATCTGGTAACCACTCATTGTCATTACAAGTAGCTGTGTGGTTGTCTTCCTAATTGTGGTGGTACGTTATATTGCTTCATTAATTTTTATTGCAAGACTTTTTCCTGAAAAATTGTATGGAAGAAGCTTAATTTTGCAGTTTAGCGTGCAACGGAAGTACTGCTTTCGAAACCTCAAATAGTTAGTTTACTAAGTTTTCAGCCTTCTGTCAGCATTTCTTGTTGGAAAGAGATTTTTGAAGGAGCAGTTATATTCCAAGTTAAAGTATGTTGGATAAACAATGAGATGTTTTAAGTTGT
>JAPMOQ010033422.1:2340-12492 GCA_026543055.1 Argiope trifasciata
TTTTTTAAGTATATAAAATGCTCTGCAAGCTACAGAAAATATATATATTAAATTATTAAAATATTATTTATATAAATATATAATAAATATATAAGAAAAAAGTTAGCTTCTTAGAAAGCATGCTAAATTAACTTATAAATCCAGTAGAAAATCAGAAAAATAATTTTTGTCAGTTAAAAATTTTAGCACGTGATTAAACATTTTATAAAATAGTTAATTAAGTAAGAAATAATCGCATATCTAAATTAAGAAATACATATATTTCAGAATTATTATATCATTATTAAAATGGACAAATTATAATTTTTAGCAACAAAGGCTATCATCCCCTATTTCCAGAGTCATTTAATAAATATGAATTTAAAAAATAAAAAATATAAAAAAATTCAGTGAATGAAGATGAAGAAGGAAACACTTGTGAAAAACAGTTTATTGGATCAAACACAAAATTTCTTGATCATTGAAAGTGAGCTTGCTCCAGTGGTTATGCTCTTTAATTAGCATGTGTGCGGAGTTTTGTTGGTAGATGGTTGGGTTTTTTTCCTTCGTTGGTTGGTTTTTGAACTGTTCTAAAGTGTTACATGGTTGCCAGACTGGAGTAGTTTTAGAATGCTCCAAGGGACGATGCTCCGCTGCCAAAGGCGTGATTTTACAAATACAGAACATCCCGCCAGGAGTTGAGATATACATATGTTTCAATCGAAAATGAATATAAAATTACAACACTGAATTTGACACTTAAAGGTAAAAAAAGTAACGCAATAATTTGCACAATGAATGTAACTAATAATTAAACAAATACAAATGAGCATTTCAATTAAAAATCGAAATTATCTACAATAGGTAAAATGCAAATTTTAGAAATAGGTCTTCTAAAATTTCCTTTTGCAGTGCGTATATCTGCTACTCTGACATTACCATCTGGACCTGAAATTACTTTAATGATTCGACATAAAGGCCATTGGTAAGTTGGAGGTTGAAGTTCCTTTATCAGAACTAGCATGCCAGGAGTTAAATTTTATTTTTTAAGCAGCCACTTTGAGGGCTGTTGCAAATGGCACAAATAACTGCTCTGCCAAATAGTTTCTCCAAATAGTTTGAACTAATATTTGAGCTCGTTGCCATCGATTGAGAAGATTATCTCTTTTGTTGATGAAGTTAGGTTCTGGGACAGAATTTATAGGTTTTCCTATGAGAAAATGACCTGGAATTAATACTTCCAATTCGTCAGCATCAGTTGGAAGAGGAGAGAGGGGTCGCGAATTGAGGATGCCCTCAATCTGAGTTATTACTTTCAAAAACTCATCGAGGGTTAGTCTTGCAGGACCTATCACACTTTTAAAATGGTATTTAAAGGATTTTACTCCTGCCTCCCAAAGATCTCCAAAACATCTCGGAATACGAATGGATTCAGTATAATCTGATAGGATCTTAATGAAGTTCTCCCACTGTTTGGAAACATCTGTAGGTAGTATCTCGTCCCAGTCCGATTTAAGTGACCACAACTGTTGCATGAAAATCTTTGGCTGGCCCCAGGAGTTCGAGGGGGTCATAGATGCGAGCAATTCGTGAAAGCACATCTCGTTTGGTGAAGTTGCAATCTGTGCTGGAACTGGTACAAACCTTATAAGTAAAGGAATCACTTGGAACTCTTCCAAAACATTCTTAAAGTTTTTACCATTATTTCTTCAGAATTGCGGTCAAGCGTGAATTCTTTAAGTTCAGTTGATGAAACCTTGTTTGAGCACCACTTATACAACGTCATGCCTCCTCGTTGAAGCAGCTGTGTTAATTCTGATTTGAGGTTTTCAAACTTTCCAAGTTCTGAGGCACCGGAGAGGCAATCATCCATGTAGAAATCTTGGGAGTACTGCCTTTGAAGCTAACTGAAAGTCCTCTTCCTCCTCTAGGGCAAGTTGTTGTAAAACTTTATTTGCTAAGTATGGAGCGCATGCAGTTCCAAGTGTCACAGTGCGTAATTCATATACCTTGATTGGTGCATTTTTATTGTTTTTCCACAGAATTTTTAGAAGTTTGGTTTGAAAGAGATTGACATCAATCATTCTAAATATTTGCTTGATATCTGCTGTTAATGCGTAAATGTGTTTTCTAAATCGGATTAGAATTGAGAAGAGATTTTCCTGTAGCACTCCTCCCCTGCACAGTCAGTCATTTAATGTATGTCCACTGGATGTTTTAGCACTCGCGTTGAAAACTACACGAAGCTTAGAGGTTTTGCTTGAAGGGCGAACACATCGTGATGTGGTAAATAGTATCCGTTTTCGACGCTTGAATTTTCTTTCATGTGTTGAGATGATTCATATTCGCTGAGGAGTTCTGAATAGAGCGTTTGAATTGAGGGATCACGTTCTAAATGCGTCCATAACTGATCTAATCTTTTTGATGCGACTGCCTTAGAGTTTCCCAACATTTCCACTGAATATTCAGGTTTGAACGGCATTTCTACAACAAATCCACCATCTGGTTTCCTATGATGCGTTCTTGTGAAATGTTCGTTACAATATTTTAACTCATCACAATTTTCAGTTGTTTCAATTTCCCAAAAGCGCTTGAGAGTTTTATCAAGAGAATCTATGTTTTTAGTTAAAAAGCAGTGTTTAGGGGCATTATAAAGATTATTATCTGAAATGACTCCTGAAACAAGATACCCGAAACAACTAGACTGCAAGAATAAATTGTTCCTCAATTTTATTTTATCCTTATTCAATAGTGTGAAAAATAATACTGCGCCTAATAGAATATTTTTTGTGGAATGAAAAATGACAGATCATCTAGTTTAACTTCCCTGGGAATGTTTAAATTCGAAATATCTCATTTTTTTAAGAAGGTGTGAAACTAGTAATGTAAGGAACAATTAGTAAATCTATTTCCCAATGCGAATCATTATTTTCATTTGATAAAAGAGCAGATATATTTTTCTTGATGTTTAATGACGTATCATTCAAACCACGAGTCGGAATATTTATTTTTTCCTTTTTCAGTGCCAATAAACCTGCCGCGGAAGGCGGAAGGAAAGAAGACTCACTGGCAGAGACGAGAACGCCTCTTAAAGGTTTGAACTCCCTCCAAGCGTCTCGGACATAAATAATAGCGGTGTTTATCAGAATGTTCTTGTTTACATTGCAGAAAAAAGAAAGACGAGGAATTTCTGACAGCTGCATATCACGTGACTGTGAGTTGTTTAGTTGAGGGTTCCTTTCTTGAAAGTGCCCAGAGGTTGGGGTTTCACCCTCTCGATCACTATGAGCATCCGGTACGATCGACGGAGTAGAATATTTGTGAAGCAATGTATGATGATTTAGTTTCTTTTTACAAACGAAACAAGAACTTTTAGAGTTGCATTTAGAAAATGGATGAAATTCACTTAAACAGTTTTTACAAAGCCGATTTTTTTTAACCAAACCTAATCTATCGGATAATTTCATTTCTTTAAACACATTGCAATGATACAGAGCATGCGTTTGCATTTTACAAGCGACACTCAACTTAGGAGATTTATCTTCTTTGACAAAAAAGGATTTCGATCGATCAGTTATATTTAAAAGGAATGTTGGTTTGAATATTATTTAAAATTTGGCGTCTCTTTTCTAAGAATTCTAGAAAACAATCGAATTCAGGCACTTCGTTATCTTTTTAAGTCAATTCAAATTACTTGCTCGTTTCTCGATCTAATTTTTCAAGAATGATATTTAATAACAAAGCGTCGGACAATTTATCTTTTGCAAAATCTAAAATTTTTAATGATCTAAGATTTTTTAAGATGGTATCCAATATATTGCGTAAATCTTTGCCTGATGAGCAATTAAATTGTTGTTCATGTGGCAGTTAACAATTATTCTTTTGTTTTCATAACGTTGCCCTAAAGAGTTAAATAGAGAAGAAAAATTATCATCAACAGTTTCTATGCTTTTAGCTTCTTCTTTAAGAGATCCACGTAAGTAATGCAATTTTTCATTTTCGGAAAGTTCAGGATTTTTATTGATTAAACTATTAAATAGCGTTTTGGACAAATTCCATTCTTCAAATTTTCCACTGAAAAACGGAAGTGAAATTTTTGGAAGTTTGATAAAAGCTTTTCTAGGCTGATCATTAACAGATTCCTCAATACTTGGAATACGAACAGAGCCAAATTTCATAGCTTTCAGTTTATTAATAGAGGTTTTAAGGCTTACCACTATGTTCTGAATGCCCTCGTCGACTTTGAATAATGAAGTTTAAATTTTCTGGAAATCTTCTTCAGTGGCGATTTTGAAGTAATCATCCTTTAATTGTTCGAATTTGCGTTCGATGTTCAACACAATGTCCAGTTGGGCTTGAAACTCAGGAATGTCCATTGTATTTTCTCCTTCAGTAAGGGCATTATTTAGTTTCGTAAGCTGGTCTTCGATATTGTCACGCTTACGATTAAGCGATATGATATATATCATATTTAGCGTAATAAATTTGACAAATTCATTGATTAGAATTATTCCATTGAATCTGGATGACTCCGGATCGCTAAGGACCAAAATGTGTGGAGTTGCGTTGGTAGATGAAAAGAGAATGTGGACTGTATAACAGCGTTTTATTTTGCGTGCGAAGCGAGACAGCTTTTGAACTGTTCTGGGGTGTTACAAGGTTGCCAGGCCAGAGTAGTTTTAGAATGTGTCAAGTGACAATGGTCCGCCGCCAAAGGCGTGATTTTACAAATACGGAACAGAATGCTTGAATGTTGTATAAAAAGTTCGATGTCATTTTCTTGGATATAGACGAAACAGTAGAGTTGTTATAAATTTCAAATGTATTCCACCGAGTGGGGTGATGACCATCCGAGACTTTCTGTAAATAATTTAGAATACTATATTAAAATTACAAAAGATAAACAATTACTGAATTTGACAGAATGTGGTGCCATCTATTATTGAATGTAAAAACGAAAACGGAATATCTAAAATTAAGTAAATGCATATTATTATTGTTGTTATTCTGAGTAGATAGTAAGAGTTTTAATTAACATTTGATGTCCATTTTTTATCATTCCAAGGATTTTAATACTTGATTACTGAAATATTTCCATAAATTAAATTGATTAAAAAATTATTTTATCTGTGGTATACGAAATTTGAATTCATGAAATATATGTATTTTAATTACGTTTCTATAAAATCACTGTGATAGTACAATTTCAGCTAATATTCCTATAAAAATTTCAAAGAATAATTAAAATGAATACTTATAATTTTATATTTCTAACAGCTTTACAAATACATTGACTAAAAAAAATTTGAAATATATTGCAACTTTTATGTTTTTGCTGACGCTTTATCTTTTAAATTTAAATATTGTTGTTACCAATGTTTTATGAAAAGAAGGGGAAAAAATAAAGATGACGAAGAAGAAAATCTTCAATATTGCACTTAATTCGGAGTAATACAAATATCTCCTTATTTGAATTTCAGTTTTTGGTAAATAATAGTGTAGTTAACGTCAAAAAATTCGCACTAGAGATTTTGAGGAGTCTTCATATTTAGACAACTCTAAGACTTTTTTTTGTCTGTCTGTCTATTTGTGACAGATAGCTCAAAAACAATTTGACCGAGACAGATGAAATATAGTATGCGTTCTTCAAACCAAATTTATATCTCTGAATTTATCTAAGCAAAATCTGCTCATTGGAAGTCGGTCTGCCGGGTTGTTCAATTGTAATTCTATTCGATAATTAGAAAAGGAAGAGAGTTAGATAGATAAAATTCAAAATGTAGAATTAACATCTGTAATCTAGACAACTATCAATTTTTGAGCTAAATCAACAAAAGATTAACCGTCTGTCCATCTGTACTTTCAGAATCACCTTAACATGATGACTCAAAGACGCAATGACTTTGACATATCAATTTGTTGTGAGATTTTGTGACTACAGTTTTATCCTGTTTCTAATTTTGGTTTCAATTGATTGGATAAAAACGTGTTTAAAACATCAATTTGGTTTTTGTGCATTATTAACTACTTGGCAGAAATTAATCGACAAATATGATACAATACATTTCAATAAAAAATTACGCCAAATGTTAATAGTTTATAACTATTGTGCATCCTGACGTGGATGACAAGATAGATTAAACAAAAAGGCTAAATTTTAATATTAATATTTTAGGAAATACTATACATCAATGCTCTGCAAGGCTTCTGGGCATAATATCTTTATTGGAGTATATGATGGAATGTTTTGAAGAGACCACACCAGTTAGTTTGTTTATGAAATTCTAAAAGGCTGCTTTGATACAATCAATTTTTATATGTAGGTTTATAATTACTATAGCATCTATATAAATCATTTAAAAATAAAAATATCTTTTACTGGCTCATCAAATGATCACCTCCCACCAATCCACACCCCTAGAAATTTTTGAAAATGCAAATACTTTTTTTAAACCAGCTTTGCTTGTTAAGAAATAAAGCAAAGTTCAGACAACAAAGTTCATGTTTCAAACATTTCGTAAAATTATTATTTTCCACTTCTAAGATATAATTATTAATTTAAAATAAAATTAACATTATTTATGAAGTAAATAGAGCATTAATATAATTACGTTGCAGGTGCCTTTCTCTATAAGGACTCAATTAGCTATTTTTTGGACTATAAATAAATAAAAAACTGGCCCATGAAGGGATCGAGCCTGCGACCTTCGAGTTATTAGCAAGATCACAGGTTGTTGTTAAAGTGGATTTACACGAGGCAAACTATAGCGCGTAACCGGAAATCCCACCTACTTCGAGAAATCATGTGACCACAATGGGACAATGGTTAATGATTGTCACGTCGCAATAACCATTGGCCATTGCCCCAACGACGTTGCCTCAACTGCTCATACGAGGACAATACAGGGATAACAGCAGACGGACAACGATTGCGCGCTGTAGTTAGCCTCGTGTGAACCCACCTTTAATTCAGACGAGGCAACCATTGTACTCAACAGAAGATTTACTGTCTTACCGTCAGGAGAAAAACCCTATTAACCCTAAAGGAGGGTTCAGACGAGACTTATTATTGTCCGCAAGCGTTGCCTCTCTGTTATTTTCCCGGCATTGTCCTCGTGTGAACACTTGAGACAACGTTGGTCCCAACGGGACAATCATTTGCCATTGTCCCGTTGTGGTCACTTGATCTTCTGGAAGTAGGCGTTCTATCGTGGACAATAATAAGCCTCGTCTGATTCCACCTTAAAAGTAGGAGTCAATCGGCTTGAAAACGAGATATTCTATTACATTTTGGTGGTGAAAGAAAGGGCAGTATTTCTTTCGGCTCCAAAAGAACCGGTTGGAAGTATCGTTATAATTAGAAGAAACGCCGTTTAGAAGTCTCATTTTGCTTTGTACTTTGGTTCATGATTGCAATAATGACTTCGAAAAAGTACCAATGATTGCTATTTTAATTTTAAAAATATCATAAATATCTGACGGTGTTAATTTGTTCGATCAACTAAAATATATCGGGATTTTTGAGTAAAATTATTTCATTTCTATTGTCAGTTAGTAATAGATGCCAGCTAAATAATTTTGAGTAATGTTTAAATTCTTTGGACATATTTATTCTTCAATAATTTGTGGATATTAAGTTATATGTAAGAAGTGCTATGGAGGATTGGGTAACGAATTTTGAAGTGTATATGTTATTACAAAAATTCCGATAAATATTTTAGTTCTTAAGAGAATATGAAAGGAATGAATATCTTTAATGTTACCTATTTATTGATTTATTTATATTTTAATTTTTTGCTAAATTTCATGTTTCCACTTTTTATTTATACCAAATAGTAACAGATTTATTATGAATTAAATAGTTCCAAATTAACTAATTTTTTTTCTGACTTTAAGTTTTTTATTTGAAACTATCGTTTTCACCTTATTCAAAACTCATAAATTCTAGTGTAAGACGGAGGAGGGGGGGAGATTTAGTTTTAAAACGTAAGCTTTCTGCTCTTAAAAATTATTTTGTTATTATGCAATAGTTTTTATTTATTTAGCGGCAGTCTCAGGAATTAATAAAATTAATACAAAAACAGTTGAACAAATATCGTTGAAGGCTTTCTTATGCAAGATATTATTTTATTATTAAGATAAATAGCAAGGAATTTATCTACAGTTTAATCTTATTTGTCATATAAATACATCTGTGTAAACACAAACATAAAGAATTTCTCGCCTAATGAAGCACGCTTAGTTAGACAAATGCTGTGGACTACTTTAATGCTTACTTCCCTCCTTAGTTTGACTCGTCTATTTACGGCAACCATGGTCAGGATTCTTCTTCTGACGGTAGGACAGTATTCCACCCATTCAAAATGGATCTTTCCAACCGAAGCCTGTTTCTATAACGCCCGACGTAAACATAGACGATAGTCTAGCAGAGTTCTTGTGATGGGCAGATAGTACCTCAAGCAGCATTTACACGAAGCGAGCTATTGCTTGCAATGAAAGGTTACACCTACTTCAAAAACATTACATGCCTCCGATGGTTTCAAATGGTTGTCTTAATGGAACAACGATTTGCCATTGTGATCACGTGATCAGGCGTGACCTGCCATTGCGGACAATAGTTAGAATTCTCGTGAAGGCTGCTTTAAGCTGACTCATCCGGGTAAAACATTAGCGCGTTTACATCATCAAGGGCCAAAACAAAAATGGCCTGCGTATTTCTAAACCATTTTACCTAGCAACGGCTAATCTATGATATGAAAATCGAATAGACGCTTAGAAAAGTTGATATCTAATTTATATCTACATACTGTTCGTTTCAGTAACCTGAGACGATCACTTTTCGAAGATTCTATTTCACTAAGGGGTGAGGCGTGGAAGGATGCGCGCATTTCAGGAATTCACTCAACCATTAAATGTAAACATCTCTCTTAATCTTTCCTCTCACCTCAATTTTGTCTAATTAAACTCTTCCTAACGCATCCGCATTAGAATCCATTGATAAACAATTCTGCTACTTGAAGAGACAGTTCAAGATAAATGGTGGCTTAAGTTCAATGGCAATATTTCTATAAAAGTAGTAAAAATTTCTATAAAATTAGAAACTACCGGATTTCATCAAAAATTTGAGATAACTTAATTCATCTTTAATTTCGTGGTAAAAAAATACATTAAGTTTGAAAATAATTAAGTTTATACATAGAGTACACTTTGAAGCCTTGCTGTCATAAAATTTGGTGTGATTATTTCTTTAAATCTTATGATTGAATTTATAAAAAATAATTGATTAAGATTGAATTAATGAAAAAAATAATATTTTAAGCATTTATGGGGAAATAGAGAATGTTTATATGGTGATTTACGTTACACGTGCTTTGCTATAAGGATTGATTTAATAATCTATTTTAATTAATTGTTTTCGAAAAAATTCCAGAAAAATTTATAGCTTCTCAGTATAGTCTAAGTAATGAAATAATTTTGAAAAAAAAAAAAAAACTTTAATACGCCAGATTGGCAACAAAGTTAGAATTTCTTGGTCTTTTACAGACGGGAAGTTTATGTAAACATTTTCGATTGCGGCCTTAAGCCTATTCCTAGAGGTAGGCACAACAACAGCGTACGCTGGCTCTGGAACAACTCATTGAGAATGTGGGGTAAACTTTCGAAGAACTTGCTTGATGTTCCGATTTGGAGGTCATCATGAAGTATTTTCCTTCTAATGAAATAGGGTGCATTAACAATTTTTTGGAGATATTTATTTTGCAAAACTAACAGCTCTTTAATGTTTCGGACAGAGCTGGCCCCCCAAATTTGAGAACAATTCATTAAAACTGGTCTTAAAATTGCTTTGTAGAGTATTATCGAATCGACAGTAGTAAAAATTTCGGGAAAGATCGTTGCTTAAAAGACTGATTGGTCTCGCACTAAGGTCAATATGAAATTAAGCTAAACGCGACGTCTTTACACTAATTCTCCGATTTGCTGAAAAAAAAGCAAAGGCACAAGAAATTAGTTTCTGTTTTTTTTTTTTTTTTTTTTTTTCACATCAATATAATATATACATAGTAGTCTGGATTGTCCGAAAGCAACGATTCAGGTGAATTACAACAATAATTATCTTAAGGAAAATAAGAAGAATTTACTTTGTCTGGAATGAACTTTTCAGGTGAATTACAA
>JAPMOQ010033432.1:0-10091 GCA_026543055.1 Argiope trifasciata
GGTTTTGTCACACAGCCCTGCTGACAGAAGATACCCTCTGTTTTTTTTGCTATCTAAGAACCTCAACGAACTGAAAATGGTTGTCTTTAGTGTCTGCTAATCAAGCTTTTTGTATGTGAGCTCCGTGCTCATGTCAGTGAGTCTATTAGTTTATGGGCTCCCAGTCTCAGTATGTTCGGATTATTGGGGTATTCTTTTTTCCTTTCCTCTGCCTTTCGGACCTCTGACCTCGTGCGCGGTTAGTGAGCTGTCTTGACCATGTTTCATGGTGCCGTTGGCAGGAAAAGACATGGGTTTTTCATTTATGAGCTGCATTTCGGAACGTTCCAATAGACACGACAATTTTGGTGTGCATGAAAAAAAAAAAGGACCTGCACGTAATCATGAGCATGCCATATTTAGCAATTGTACTTGTTGGAAGTGAGCAGTTGTCAATGTATAAATGGTATTCCAAGTATAAATGGAATCAAGGACAAAGTATAATTTTTCAATCTCTTTGATACATTTGATTCTAAAAACCAAAATAACTGTATTAATATTTTATTCACACAGCTGGTTCATTCATATCAGGTTTATGCCCTATCCGCCCAAGCAAGTTTATTAAATAAACAAATATTTAAGGGCTTCGTAACATTAGTGTGCCTCAAAGCCACCATGATTTTTTTTTTTGTACTTCTTGCTTTAATTTTAATTTTATTGTGTTTTGTCATTAAGTTTACAAAAACATTAAATTTCATTTTATTTAAATTAAAATCAAGTTTTGTTTAAATTTTGGAGCACTATTCTAAGAACATTTTCAATTAATTATTGTTTTAAATTTTATATTGCTTTGCTTAATCATTTTGAAAAATCTATTATTTTCTAGTTCAAATAATGTCCGATCCGATATATTGAACTTTAGACAAACAAAAGCTTGAATAGTAATACAAAAAAGTTTGTCTTTTTTGTTTCTATTCTATTTGAATTACTTTCAATTTCAATTTTAGTTTTTTTATTCATAATATATCGAAGCCAATTCTTTTGGAAGTGATGGGCAAATCAATGTTTTGCTATTTTTGTTATCAAAATTTGCAATTCATAATAGCTTATATGGATATTAAATTAAAGATAATATAAGGATCTAATTGAAAGTTGAGAAGACGGTGATCAACATTTAGAATACATTAAGGATGTTATTTTACGAAGATTTAGTTAAAAATAATAATTATAAACAATTTTTTCTTGTTTAAATTAGATGCTTTTTCTTGAACTTAAATCAAAATTTTTTTGAAATATAATAATCTGAGCATCCCATCTTTCATTATTTATATAGCAATAATTTTGTATTTTGGTATTTGATTATTATATTTGATTTGATACTTTTATTGTGATCTGATAAATGTAACTCTTGAAAACATGCGTTTATAATAGTTTTTGTAAAAATATATATGAAATTATAATATTTTAATTTGTTATTTCTTTTTTTTTTCTCATATTATACTTAGAAAAACCATTAATGATTATTGTTTTATAAATATCTGTTATTGAAATTTATCCTTTCTATCATCGTGATATTTATAAGAAACTATATGATATTTATTCAGTTTTACTTTGCCTTCTTTCTCTCTATGGATATTAACACTAAAAAAAGCCGAAATAAATTTATTTTATAGCTTTTTCATCACAATTTACATTTTCTAGTTCTTTCTCTAGGAGAATTATCCTAGTTTGGTAACCAAAACAAAATAATTATTGTTTAGAAGTCAAATATCTTTATATTAATATCTACTAAAATAAATTATTGCTCATAAACCATGAAATGTAAACTTAAAATGAAGTTTATAAAAATCTTTTATTGCTTCTTTTTTTTTTCTTGAGTTTATAACTATCATGCACTAGTTCAAAATTTAAATGCTCACATTCAAAATTTAGATGATTTAATTTGATTTTTCTCCATGTGTTTTCAAACAAGTATTACCATTATTTGCGTATTTATTTTTTAAAAAAACTTAAAAATTAAAATAAAACTTTAATAAACTTAAAATGAAACTTTAACATGTATGAAATCTAAATCGTCAAAATCATATGATTTTCGATTCGTAATTTTTATTTGTTTATTTTATTTTATTTATTTTTGAAGCAACTTTTTTTAACTTATTCTGCGTTTGCCACTCTTTTCATTCATAGTGAAAAAAGAAAAAGGAAACAAAATTTTAAAAAATATATCGTTTACAATAATTGTTTGGTATCTAATTTTATTTCTTTCACAGTTAAAAAAAATTTCCGGAAAATCCCATTTACAATAATCATTTGGTTTAAAACTTTTGCTCTTTTACAGTTGAAAAACTGCTGGAAAATCCCGTTTGCATTAATCGTTTGGTGTGTTTTTTTACAATTAAATAAACCTGCTAGAAAATCCCATTTACAAAGATCGTTTCGTTTCTAATTTTTCTTTTTTTATAGCTAAAAAAACTGCTGGAAAATCCTGTTTACAATAATCGTTTAGTTTTTAATTTTTGTTTTTTTACAGTTAAAAAAAACTGCTAGAAAATCCCGTTTACAGTAGTCGTTTGGTTTTTATTTCATCTTTCGGTTCAATACATAACTAAACAAATAAATAAAAAGTATATATATATATATGGCTTAGGTTTTTATAAGTTCTGACTGCTTCTGTAATTTTTTTTTATCGTGCTTTAATGAAGTAAAGCTTTAAGTTTGTGGATAAAAAATTTTTAGCGTTTAAGCTGTCTTCCAACTCAAAATGAAGTCCTCGTAAATTTTCTCTACATTTACAGTTCTTGATTTTTCTTCCAAACCTGTTTTAAAATTATATGCAATATTTATTTTACAATAACTGATCCAATTCATGTTGCAAACACACACTCTATCAATTACCACGTTGCAGATTTCCTTATGTTGTTCCATCACTTGTTTAGACCTGTAATTTATTCCAGATTCAGTGACATGTGGCGTATTTAACTTATAGAAAACATAGATTCTTCACAAAGAAAACTGCATTACGTTGTATATGAAAGTTATATTTTATATGAAGAAAGCTATATTATATAAGAAATTTCAACCACATCTACATTTCTTTTTCTTTTTTGTGTGAAATGAATGAATATTAAAATACACACATGAAAAAGTTTAAATAATTTCCAGATGAGTGGTTTTTTATTTCATTCTTCAAAATATAAATGAAAGTTTCATTGATTTTTACCTATATATTTTAATTTGAAACAAACAAATTTTAAAACGTATATGATCTGTAACCAATGGCAGACACTATGGAAAAAAGATAAGCATTGTACAATTGCAGATAATTAAATAAATATGAATATGATGGCAATTCTTAGTGATATGATCTTAATTTTAAATTTTTTATTTCACTATTTTAATCAGAAAGTATCCTGAATGCTTCATTTTAAATACACTTATAATAGTTATGGACATCAAAATTTTTTCAAATACTTTTAGACTTCTATGAAAATCTGGATACAGACAATTTTTTTTTCATGTTATCTATTTTTAAGGAGTTTCAAATTGTAACTGTGTCGATTTTCAAAAGTGGCGAGTTTAGATCAGTAAAAATATGAATCAAAATTTGTACAAAGCATTTCTTACGGTGAAATGTTGTGAAAGGTCTTTGAAGACAACTGCTTATCTAAAACAAGAGTGTTTGAATGGAATAAAATGTTTAAAGAAGATAATGGAATCTGTCACAGATAAATCACTCTCTGAAAGAACATTCGTTGAGTCTTGTCAACAACATGTCGGTCAGATCAGAGAATTGGCACCCAGTGATCGTCTGATCGTCATTTAGCAATCTTTATTCTTATTTGGCGAATGTCGAAAACAACAAAAACTTTGAAAGAATGATCATGGGCTTTAAAAAATGATAATGCAACATTTCGCAGTATCATCATTATTAAAAAAAAAAAAAAAACCCATCAACTGCGGCTCTAGAAGCTTCGCATTTACCTGATATAGCACCATTGGATCTTTTCCTTTTTTACGATTGAAACTTCCTAGTTACCATTTTGAGTTAATTAATTCTACCTAAGAACATTTTCTATGAATTTTGAAATGTTTTACAAAAACCATTTAAGTCATGTTTTGATGAGTACATTGCAAAAGAAATTACTTTGAAGAAGGGAATGCAATAAATTTTGATCAGTAAATTGTTACCTTTTGTTTTAGACGAGCATTCTGGGTATTTTTTGATCACAGTAATATTTTAGAAAAATTGTTTTTAAGACAGTCATTGATTTGAAATACGCTTTAAAATACGAACAAAGTTGATGTTTTCAGCATATTCTCAGCTTTTTTTGCCACCATCTAAAATTATCTGGTTTCCTTTAATAGTCCCCCCTATAATGATAGATCTCGACGAATTGATGATAAATTTTTGTTCCATGTTGCCTTAAAGCGTTTTAAGTTTGTACCCACTTTCATCAAAATATGTAGATTTGATTCTTGTGAAATCTGACTTGGGTTCCATTCTTAGTATGAAGCGCCCATTTGAAAACAATATACAGATTCAATTCTTTTACATCATGTTCAGGTATCATCTGCATCGGTCGAAATTTAGGAAGTTTTCCACAAGATATTCTGTGTGTTGCTTTAAAAGAGAAAGTTAATTTTATACAAATAAACAAGGCAGGTCCATAACACGTATAGAGACAAGAATAAGTTATAAGGTTTTTCATAATTTTCTATATAATCTGAATTTTAAAAGTTTTTTTCTGATTTATATAATCGTTTGATTTATAATTTAATAGAAGTACCCACCCATCATTGCCCAAGGTATAGCATCCAAGAAGTAAAATTAGCTTTAATCTTGAATCTGGCCTCCACCCGATATGACATGGACATGTTACACAACAAACATAAAATATATTAAGAAATTATCAAAAACAGCTACAAAACAATATTTCATATAAAAAAAGGGGTTTTTTTTGCCTTTAATGTTTTCCTGTCAAGGCTGGATTTCCTTCTTTTGGGCAGAATGAGATTTGAATTGTTGTTTAAAATCAGACGTAAACAAAGAAACGTTGCACATATGCATACCACAGCTCTTGCTATTTGCACCCTTGCAGTTTGAGGTTTTCGCATTTTTTTTTTAAATTTCTTTTCACTGATAGAGAGACGGACAAAAATGTGTTTTTGGAAT
Source organism: Argiope trifasciata (assembly GCA_026543055.1). NCBI lineage: Eukaryota > Metazoa > Arthropoda > Arachnida > Araneae > Araneidae > Argiope > Argiope trifasciata. The sequence goes on from JAPMOQ010033432.1 coordinate 5,153, forward strand.
GTCTGCCATGTTTCAAAAATGTATTTTGCGAATGCAGGGAGGTTTTAAAAAAATGGATATTCTTCAAAATCTCGAGTTCGAATTTTTTTGATGATTACGATACTTTCTCCATATTACGAATACAAGACAGAGAAATAAGTGTAAATTATTGCTATTGGCTTCTGCACTGAAACACATAAACAATGAGATTCTACAAGCATTTTAACTTTCATTAATCGTTTGGTTAAATATAATTAGTCTATATTCATTTTTTTTCCTACACAACACCCACACCATGATTTCTGGAGACAGTCCTCACGTTTCGAAATGCCCGGGCACGCGGAGCCGCTCTTGTCACATTCATTAAAAACTCATCAATCATTCATTTATTCATCTCTCATTTCTTCTCCATTTCCCCTCCCCTTTCGAACACGGAAGGGGGGGATCGGGTTTCCGTGCCGCGTTCGAAAAGATGTTCCAAAATGATCGCTGTAACTACACATTTATTACAGGATTCTTTTTTTAAAGCTCTCTTTCTCCCCTTGTTGCATTACAAGTAGTTAATGGTCGTGATTTGGCTTGTCGTATTACTTTGACGTAATGTGTCAGGGTTGAAAAGAAAGAAAGAAAAAAGAGAGAGAGAGAGAAAGTGTTAGAAGGGGAGGGGGAGAGATTAAAAATGTATTGCATTATAACTTTGTTTAAAAAAAGTCCGACTTTTTTTTTGTCTGTTGCTGATTTTGAGTGTGTAATGAATTCCCTTTCTATACAATGGGAGTATTATATTTATTTAAATTAATTTCTTTATTCAGTAAATTGTTTCGTTCTTATTGCATTATGAGCTCTGTCTGGCTGATCTAGGTTTTAATATCGTATGCATTACTTAATGTTTAAGATTTCCATAGGAAAAAAAATTGTAAACGTTGACTCTGCCATACGTCAAAGCAGGATGATTTTAATCAAATTAATTTGTTCCGTTCATTGCGCTTGTAAAACTCTAACTAAAGATGGTCATATTAAGTTTTCGTTAGTCAATTTATTTATTTTTGCCAGACTCTAGTGTTTTGCTTTATTTTTCTCCCTATTATGTTTAGATTCATTTATTGTGTTTTTATTCTCTGAAATGAATAATCATCTATGATGTTTTCATTTATCCTTTGAGTAATCATCCATTACATTTGCAAGTTTTACCTGGTTTCACTGCATCACAGCTCTATTATTAAAAATGCTGCCATTTTATTAATATATTTTCTATCATTCACAGCACTATAATTTATCTTATTGCTCATATAAACTACTCAGATACTGCATTCTTTTTAATTACAGTTTTCATCAATGGTGAAAATGTTAGAAATCAAATAAATAGTGTGTGTACACACACACACACACACACACACACACACACACACACACACACACACACACACACACACACACACACACACATCTTTCAAATATCTTACTTATTTTGTAATTACTTGAAATTCTAATGAAAATTTCTAAAAAAGGTGTTTTGCCGAATTGCTGATTTTAATTATCACAAAATGTCTCTATTCTAAATTTCGTCCAAAATGGTCCATCTTGCCGAGTGAGAACACGTACAAACGCATATACAAACAAGTACATACACACTCGCATATGCACACATACGCTTTACATCTGGCACTGGATCTAGAATGCCAAATTTGGCCAATTACTGTTTCTTAGAGAGTTGGTATTCTCTAAAACGAGATTTTAAAAAGTCTAATGCTTTTACTTAATGGATTTTAAGCATATTAATGCGCAAAACACATTCAAAAACTCCGCTGTGAAATAGCAAAGAAATAAGTAAAAGTTTTTTAGTGATATAAATTTTATTTCTGTATGCTTTTCCACTTTTTATCTTACAAAATTGCTTTTAATTGTTTTAGTATGTAGCTTTTATGTCTATCCGCGTACATTTCAGAAAGACTTTTTATTCATATCGATGCAATAAATTTGAGCAAAATATATAAAAAAATGATATTAACATATGCAAACCAAATTTTAAACAATATCATGTTATAAGTTTGGACTAAGGATTGTAATTTAATTTAATTTTTATTTCTTTCTTTCTACATTTTCCTTTCCTGTTTCAATCTTAAAACAGAAATGTTAAAAACTATTTACAGTTACATCTTATACCTAACATGCATCTTTACACCCCTCTTCATGACGAAGACATTTTTTTCAATGAACTTTCTACTAAATTGAAGCAAATCGATTGGATAAAAAATTCTTCATATTTATCATTATATAAAATTTTGTATATTAATTTATTTGAATATTAATTTTTTAAAATATAGTTCATCTTTGTAACTTACCAAACCATTATTATAATTTTTTGGAAAAAAAGTGCATTAGTTCAAATTTCATTCGATGAAAATTTATCTCTTGATAGAGATATAATTCACCTGATTTTGAATGAGTTTCTTATCTCTTTTTAAGCTCCGTTTATTATTTCTGCTACTGGCTATGAATACCAAGTAGACACACCTCAAAATTTAAAATCCCTACTTTCCTCTCAGTCTCCCGACCACCACCACTCTCTACCACTTTTCGATAACTTTCCTGTGTTCTCTTTCAAATGTTCTTTTGATACCCTCGAAGTCTTTGTTTTTGTTTTTATTTTAATCAAGTGTTTAGTGCTGGTTTTTATGTTCTTCTAAACCGAGCTAATCTTATTCGCTACGGTCTTGGCGGCTTGGCGACTATTTTGGCTCTTAACAAACCTCACCAAGAGAAACACTGGTAATTTTAAGTAATGATGTGCGAATGTAGGTAAACATTGCTAAAGACAAACGTTGCTAAATTAACAAACATTAACAGGGGGGAAATATTTAGATGTGCATTTCTTCTTTATTCTATGCTAAGATATCGTGAACCCATAAAACGGCATTCCTGGTTTTCAAAATTTTAATCATAATGGCTTAGTCGACAACCCCCCTACCCCAGGTGCTGGGTGTTTCACCTTTTACTTATTCAACGTACTCTAAGATAGTATGTAAGCAATGATGTAATAATCGGTAGGGTTGGGGTGGAGCAACAAGGGACTAAAAATGTCCAAGACATCCTACAAAACATCAATGCATCTGTACTACTTTTTTAATGCCAAATGTGGTAAGAAGGCTGGGGGATGACATCATACATTTACCTGTACTAAACCACTGATGACGACTGGGGAGGAAATAATTAAATTCAAGGATTCATCTAAATTTCTGTTTATATTTGCTACTCTACTATATGTACATATATGTAGGAAAATTTATTGAACTTTTTTCTTCCTATTACTCCCACCGGAAAGGATGATATGAAGATGAGACGCTTCCTGTATGGTGGTTGATTTTTAACATAAAGGTAGATATAGAAATAGTGTGGGGTTAGCAACACCCTACCGATGACTTACCTTCCACTGGAATATTTTTACCATGGCTGGTAATAGTCCTTAGGATTTAACTTCATTTTTTCTGTTGTTTTAGTCTGGTCAGCATATTTATCCCTACTGGAGTTATCAACTCGCGACTACAGTAACTAATAAGCATATAATTGCACAGAAAATAATTTCTATATATTTTTTTTAATTCAAAAATTTGCTTTTCAATAGTTCCAATTTTATTTCTTAAAAAAAATTTCTGATTTTCGCAGAACTTAAAAAGTATATTTCAAAATATCTTTCACAAAAATTCTTTTATTGTTTTAAATAATGTATTTATATCGACCGCTATTAAAATTCCATTTGTATGCATGCTATAACTGCTATATAAACGTAAATAAATTTTAAAAATAAAATAAAAATATACGAAGAGATCATAAAACATTATCATGCATTTTCAATAAACATGATGTTTCAGATTTGACGTACGAATTTCCTTTCAATTCATTATTTTTTGTTGTTGTGTCTCATTTTAATTTCTTATGATTCATGCTTCCTGCTATTAGCAGCATTATCAAAGCGTGCTTTCAAATAGTCGGCTGTAAGCTCTGAATATCGTAAGAATATATATTCTGGATATCGTACCGCAGTTTGTTATCTGAAAATTCGATCAAATATTTGCATTCGAACCTTAAGTATCCTTCCGTGAAGACAAATTAGAGCTTGAAAAGCTCTCTCTTTCCTTCCTATGTCGGCTTTCGAACTTGAGTGAGGTCTGATCAGATAACTTTGTGTAGCGCTCCGATACAAAAATTACTTTCTAGATATGACCTATCAACATTACCATATGGAACACATCAGAAATTGCTCAGAATGTTTTGAGATTACCCCAAAGAGATAACTATGATACTAAGTCCTATTACGATCTAGCGCAGTGAATGGAATCACCAGTATGATAAGTGGTTTGTCTGTGAAGAATGCCTATAAATGAAATAATTACCATGTTTTGGGATTATTTTTTGCTGCGAACAGTTACACGTCCTTAAGAACATTACCAGTAGTTTTCTTTTTCCAGCTTTCTTGTATGTTCTATAAAATATGGTGCATTTTGAGCTCAACAACATATTTATTTTGTTTTCTCTTTTTATTGCTTTATTTTTAAAACACGAATCTACTGTTTTGATGATAAGATTGTATACAAAATTTTCCACTGACGCATACCAACAACCAACAATTTTCTCCTCTTTGCATTTTATTATATTCCAATAAAGTTGTACATATTGGATTTCAGAATATGTGAATCTGTTTTCCCTTATTATTTATTTTTTTAATACAAATCTACTATTTTGATAGCATGATGGCATTCTAAATTATATTTATTTAATCTTGTTCCTTGACTCACGAATATGCAGATACGTAGATGGTCAGTTAAATGATTGTTCTGGTCTAAAATATTTCATATGGATTTGAAATTTTGGTCATAACACTAGCTGCAAAATTCTGTCGCTCTATATAGGGCATTTGATTGATCATATTTACAATTTTGCAGTCCGATGCAATTATAAAAAT
>JAPMOQ010033433.1:0-11482 GCA_026543055.1 Argiope trifasciata
CCCCCCCCCCCAAATCAAATTAAAAAAATTCTGAAGAAATAACCGAAATATATAAAACTCATATCTGAATACTACACTAAATGTAACAGAACTAATTATAAGACTCAAAGAGACCATACACAGTAGCAAAAATAAAACAAATACAATTCAGAATAAGATTTCTATCATGTGGAACAGTTAAAAAAACCATCTCTGATTATTTGCATTATAGTTACCCCCTTTCTGCAACAAATGGTGAATAAAATATGAGTGATGCAGAATAAGACTTCACTAAAGATTAGGGCACTAAAATTATACTCATTTCAAAAGATAAGAGCCATTTCAAACAATGCACAGGTAGTATGCCAAACTGTAAGAGAAATTTGTAGATGATGTATATCTTATAAGCTCATCATAAAAGAGTTAATGAAAAGAATATACATTTCTTTTCTTTCAGTATTTTCCTTAACTGGGAAAATTTCCAGATTGACCTCTGGATTTATAAAAGTCCATTAAATGCTGAAAGATCCAACAAAACACAGTCCATAATCAGACAAATCTAGCACGTGAAATGATCCCCCCCCCCACCACCAGAAAGATAAATTTAAGTACCTGGTTAAAAAATCTACACTACAATCTGATATATGTATAGCTTTTTCTCTCCTGAAATACATTTCTTAACCATTTCATTCTCAGAAATTTTCCCTTAATCTACAGCATAAATAATATTGTTAATTATTCTTTAAATAATTATTTTTTATAATTAATTTATTAAATAGTTGATGAAGTATGCTATGTAAAGAAATCAAATGTATAGCTTTGTGATATGTGATAAAATTCTGAAGTTTGTATACTTGGAAAAATGATGTATAATTAGATGAAGATTAGAAGCTTTCAAAATAAACATTTAGAATAAGTGAGTTTTACTATATGAATAGGAAGGCTAATAATTAATCAAATATGAAAAAATGCAGTGTGTAATGCGATATGAACATTAAAGCATATACTGTCCAAGACCCTACCTTATGACAAAATCAAACTTACTTTAATTAAATCACCATCATCACTGGTGCTGGCAGTAGAAGCAGCAGGCTTTTCATTCTTACTTTTCTTGGCAGGAGGATTGCGCTAGAATAAGAAATATTTACTTAATAACAATTTTTAACAAAATTTTTTTCAACATTTAGTAAAAAACAATCGATTTCTTCAGCACTGACAGTGGAATAAACATTTTATTGCACTTTTATTAACAAAAAGAAATAAATAAATTACTATTTAAGGAAAAAAAGGACATAGACTTCTTTATGTTTCTGGGATTTCTTAGAACTTGGAGGCAAAATTTAAAATATTTACAACAAAAAAAAAAGTTAGTTATCAGACATTATATTAGATGTTATTATTTATTTCATGTAAATAGCCTAAATTAGTTATGAAAATATACTGCAGAAAATTTCCAAATGTTAACGTAATTTTAATTAAAGTTAAAAAAAAAAATCTTCTAAGCATCTTTTTTATCCTTCAAAGTTAATATATATACACCAAGTGATGTATCTCTAGATCATATGGTCTGGTGTGTAGAGCATTAACACACACACACATTCATTCACATACGCAAACACATATTCATTTGACTATCAACTTTGGAGTAATTCCAAATATTGATTGGTCTGAAATGGTATATTTTCTTAAGATGGTGGAAGAAAAGATCTAAAACAGCACTTTTTAATATTAATATTCCTTTTTATAAAAATCAGTCAATTATAATGATTGCTTAGAAGACTGATTGATGTAACCATTTTACTTAAAATATTAGTAAAAATATTTTGTTAAATATGATTAACAGAGCAAAGTATGAAACAATCTACGTTATTCATCAGTGCATTTTTTTACATTAAATGTAATAATTATTATTTATACCAAGTTTACAGTAGATAACAATATGCACAGCAATTACTAATGATTTATAACTTAGCCATTTGCACGAATTTGATTGCGTATCCTGTATAAATTCAAAAATGTTTACCATAAACGAAATGCTGATTTACTAAATTAATGATATAGATAATGCAAACGATCATAGAAACCTTTGTCTTGTATTTATTTTTTTAGAAAATATAACATTTAATATTTATTTAATTTCATCCAATCACGTGTTGAAAGTTAAATTTTTTCCCCCCGATTTAATTTGCAGTCATAGTTAATCTATTTTTTAATTTAAACTTCTGTCAGTATGATAGCAACAGTTTAATAAAAGCTATTTTTCCCCTTTGCTCGTTCATTATCTATAGTTTGAAAATTTTATTGTTTTGTCTGAAATATATTATTAAAAATATGTTAGAAATTTTTTAATCTTTACCTTGATGTAAAAATCAGCATTATGCAATTATAATTTTGGAAGTTATAGCAGAAAAATGGTGAAGATGTTAACTTATTATTTAGATGTTAAAGTATTTAAGGATTTGTATTTATACTTATCAAGATGAATTTACTATTTGAAAAATCAGAATATTGGAAACAATAATTAACTGCACATTTAATTCTTAACAAGTGCAAATATATTTTAACTTTTTTCCTGAAAAAACTTCTTTTCTATTGTACTCATCAAAGTCTGATTTACACATTTTCTACTATATCAGCGCTCTTCAAAGTACATCCTGAAAATGAAGAACAGCAAAAAATACAGATTACGATAATGAAATTCCAGAAATGAAAAATATATTATATAAAGTATATTTAAAGTTATATAATGCAAAGTGTAAACTGAGATGGAAGAACTTAAATAAAATGACTAATATTAAAATTAAAATAAATCAATACCAAATGATGAAAATTATACTACATAAAATTTGAAGTTTCTGGAATAAAATTATAACTCAACAAAATTATAAATAAATCATTTAAATTTAAATAGAACACTTTGATTGTAAAAATTTGAAGCAATTTCTGTTGAATTAAACATTAAAAAAAAAATGAATATATTACTAGTGACTTACCATCATGAGTAAAACCCTGCTAACTCTAAAAGTAGGGGTCAGTCGGTTTCTATTACAATTTGGGGATGAAAGAAAGGGCTGTATTTCTTTTGGCGCCAAAAGAACCAATTGGAAATATTATTATCAATTGAAGAATCACTGGTTAGAAATCTCACTTTGCCTTGTACAGTGTTAATTTGATTGATCAACTAAATTATATCAGGATTTTTGAGTAATTTAATTTCATTTATATATTCAGTTAGTAATCAATGTCAATTAAATAGTTCTGAGTAATGTTTTAATTCATTAAAATTCTTTGGAAATATTTTTTCTATAGTAATTTATGAGCATTACATTATATTAATATAACTATAAGAAGTGCTACGGAGATTTGTTAATGAATTTTGAGGTGTACGAGCTATTACAAAGATTCCAATAAATATTTCATTAGTTCTTAAAAGATTATGAAAGGAAAAAATCTTTAATTTTGCTTATTTATTGATTTATTTATATTTTAATTTTTTCTTCTGAATTTCGTGTTTTTACTTTTTATTTATATCAAACACTAACATATTTATTATGAATTAAACAGTTCCAAATTAACTTTTTTCTTTCTAATCCTAAGTTTATTGTTTGAAACTATCTTTTTCAAACCATTCAAAACTCATAAATTCTAGTATAAAACGGAGGAGAGAAATTTAGTTTTGAAATATAAGCTTTCCACTCTTAAAGACACATGAATCTTCCAGAAAATATTTAATTAGTTTGTTATTATCTAATAGTTTATATTTGATTGACAGCAGCCTCAGGTCTTAAAAAAATCAATACAAAAGCAGTTGAAGAAATATCATCGAAGGCATTTCATAAGCAAAACATTATTTTAAAGCTTAAATAACAACAGATTTCTAAGTTTATCTACAATTTAATTTTATTTTTCATATAAATACATCAGTATAAACACAAGAGAAAAGAATTTCTCGCCTAATTAAGTACACATAGTTAGCCAAATGTAGTGGTCTGCTTTAATGCCTATTTCCCACCTTACTTAGACTTGTTCACTTACGGCAACCATATTCAGGGTTTTTCTTGTGACGGAAGGACAGTATTCACCCATCATAAATTTATAAAAAGAAAGAAAGAATATAATTTTTGTGGACAAATTATATTTATTCTGTGATATACAAATGAATTTAACAAGCCACTTTTTTTCCCTCCAATAAAGAATAGCGATAACTTATCAGTTATCAAATGAAAATATATTCATTTTCAGACAAAATATAAAGATAATATTCTTCACTACTTTAAAGAAATATAAAATTTAAAGATAAGTATTATTACATCATCTGGGCCAGAATCAGAGTCAGAGTCTGATAACTTTGACTTTCGACCTTTCTTGCTGGACATCGTTTCAAAACCTGAAATGAAACAATTAATTTTCCAGATTTGCAAATATACTCACATTATAAATATGATTTTATACAGAATATCATTAATTGATATTAGCAACAACTTCATCCTGACATAACTAATCTGGCTGTGCAAGTTCTATGATAATGGGTTGTTTACAACGTAAATACTTTTTTAAATAAGAAATTCAGGATGCAAAACCAGGGCATTCATAGAAATAAAACTTGCTTCACATTCTACAATCCTCACTTGAAACAGAATACAGTTTCAAAGTGGTATATTAGAATAGAACTTTTATGGGGAGTTAATAGTAAAAGGTTGAGTCATACATATTTATAGCAATTAGCCACAACTTCACCCTAAATTCTATGATAATGGGTAATTTCCAAGTAGAGTTCTTTTTCAAATATGAAATTCAAGATGCAAAACCAGGGCATTCTTAAGGATAACTTGCTTCCCATACTGCAACCTTCATTTAAAATAGAATGCAGTTCCAAAATGTTAAATTAAAATATAACTTTGATGGGGAGTTAATAGCGAAAGGGTTAAGTAATGCATTATATACATAATCATTCCGATCATTACAGTACTCACATAATTCAACTATTATGTTTATACTACCATCATATATATAGAAATTTAAAGAACGGTTATTTAAAAATAAGCATATAAAAAGTATTGCACAACATTTTAATGTAAATTTTAACTTTATTCAAGCCATATCCACAAATGATACATGTCTACATAAATTTATTAAGTAATTAAAAATGAATGATAAAATTGATCAATGAAACGGAAGTTGTTTTTCTATTCTTTAAACTCTCTAATTTAAAAATTGAAAGCATTCAAATAAATGATTTGAACACTTTTCATTGAGCAAAATTGTCTCAAATGTATTTATTAAAATCAAAACTTTAATTTTATAAATCTATGAGTTTATCCAATGTGAAAATTCTCGTAATTCAAAGCACAGGAAAGTTTCCGTAAATGGAATCGTTCCATCCTTCAGACTACTAACAGGAGGGAGACGTCTGTTGAACTATAATTGAAATGCCCATCCAATTTTTCACGCTAGTATATAAATCCAGTGCTTGTAATTTGAAGAATAATTTTCGATGCTATTGTTAAAAATAAGCCTAATTTTTTTAATTCGCTGAATGTTTAACTTTCAATTATTTCTGTCAAGAAACAGTATATTGATATGTATTTATGTTTACTTTGCACATCCATTTTAAAACATGAATGCAGGTAATGTAAGTAAAAAGGAAATCCTTAACAACGAATTATTAAGACGCACTTAATATGGTAACAAATGCAAATAATAATAAGCAGCATTCGAATTAATAAAGATTCGAAAAGTTTATTCATAAAAAGATTCAAAATTTATGCAAGAAATACGAAGATAATACAGCTATTGTTATATTCGAATTTTTTTTTTTTTTTAAATACGAATAATGAAACAGTAAAGGTAAATGATACTCACTGAACTATGTAAACTGTATCTTTGATTATAACACAGAGACTGTAGTTTACACACAAAAAAAACTGATAAGTAAATCGATGCTGTAGCAAATTAATAAATAAAATTTTATCTTTTTGTATTCCAAACGATTGTGAAACGAGCTTGATGCCCGAGAAAAAAAATATTTCGGCGCCGGTTTTATATTTGGTTGCAGTTACTAAAATTGGATAACATATTTTAATCTTGTTCTTGATGGTGGCATGCACGAACACAGATAATAAAATTAAAATATATTTATGAACTATTAAAATGGTTTAAAAAATAGTATAAATGAATTAAACCTGTATAAATTTTTCAGTTCTTAAAAGTGATATAGGTCTAAGTATTAAATAAACCGTATTCAAAGTTCGATTATTTTGAAATCAACTCAATCATAAACTTCTTACATTAATTAGCTTTGAAAGATTATTATTATTTATAAAAGTATATTTTAAAAGGATTCCCATTTTCATTTCTAGATTTCATATTACAAAAAGAAGTTATTAATAAAATACGGAATACTAGATGGCGCTGCAGTTTTTGTCATTCATTAATGGCGTATTTTATTTACAGTTATGATGTTGAAACATAACTGATATGTATGAATGTGCGATTCGTTACTGAAATTAGGGTGAGTCATGACAAATGTTTTAAATGCATCAAAAGATAGTTCATTATTAAGTTTAATATATATCATTATAACAAAGCCACTCATATAAGAATAGGTGGGGTTATTTTTGTTTTTTTTATTCAAGGAAAGAAATAAACATGAAACTGCCGTTTTTCATAAAAACTAGAGGAATCAAAGTTTGCTTTCCTGTACTTAAGTAGTTTCTTATTTTATAATTATGTTCTGAATTATCAGCATCTGAATGTTTTTACCGGAACCTCATATTTAATACATTTCAAAATATTTCTATTGTTTTGATGTAATTGTTTGCTTGTCTTCACAAAATGAGTAACAAAATCATTGAATCACGGAGGCAGATTGTTTTGATGAAATAATGCATAATACAATACAAATCCTTTAAAATCCTATACTAAATTTTCTACGTAACTGCCCCTGTTTTATTTTCTTTAACATTTGTTTTTTCTTCTACCAGTTAAATTTTTAAGAATTCTTATTCTATTATTAAAATATTGCTTGAATTGAAATAAAAGTTTTTACATGTTCGTTAGATTTTTAAATGAGTATTATTGAATTGAGAAAAATAATCGCTCTATATTCTTGAAAAGTGTCAAAAGAAATTATTTAACTATTTTTATTGTATAGTCTGTATTTATTGTATTGTATGGTACTATACAATTTTTTAAACTCCCTTTTTCAATATTAGAATTATTTATTTTGTTTCCTGGAATAAATTTTAACTAAATAAATTTAAAAATAAGCATTTTATTGCACTTTCTTTTACACATTGTGATAGAAAATTTAGTAATATTTATGTCCTGAGCATTTTAGCTGCTACTACTTAGTGCTTTTCTAGTCTTGTATTTTAAATGATAAGAATATTGCTGTAGGTTTTGCAAGAATCTGCACCCGAGGTTATCCAAGGCTTTTCATTGACTGGAAATAAAGATTAATTATGACCTTCATTTTTTAGTACATTTACTGTGTTGTTTAGTTGTTATTAAAATAAAATACAATTAGTTAATTATGTATAAATAAGAAATTTATTCATATCATGTATGTAAATTTTTGTAAATTAATAAACATTCTTAAGTAATCTTTTGTCAGAAACTTCATTTATTAATTTCAATTTGAAATGTAATTTTTTTTATTTGAAATTTTATATTTCTCTCCATGCTGATTATTTTGCATTTATAATGATTTTATTTAAAAAAGGTATATATCAAATAAATTTGCATATTAATTTTTATAACCTTAATATACTAATGCAATATCTTCTGATAGGGGAAAAATTATTATATATTTCTGTAGGATATTTATAAGATATGCTCTTATTTTAATTATAATTTGAAAAATATGTGGTAGAATAGTTTATCAAGACAAGATATCTGTTTAATTTGTGTTTTAAAGCTCAGCAGTGATAATAATTATTTAGAATTATATCATTCCAAAACTTATTACAGATTTCATTGGTAATTTTTTGACTGCATTATTTTTCACAAATCATTACAGAATTCTGGAATCATTTTTTGAATAGCTGAATTAAAAGCCTGAAACATCTTTAATTAAAAAAAAAAAAATGATTTTTTTAGATGCTTGTGTTTAAATACTTGCCATTGCATAACTTATGAATAACTGCATATCATTGCTGAACCTTTGACATAATCCCTTATTATTGGTAAATATAGGCAAAATAATCAACTTGAGATTTTTAGATTATATATATATATATATATATGTTATTTGTTACTTGCAATAATCATAACATCTTTGGCAATAAATTGTTCGTTTATAGTTTATGCACTAATGCTTAAATATGCATTTTGATAATTTTTTTAAATTATTTTTGGAATTATATTATATTTTGGAGCTTACTCATTATAATTTTTTTTCGTATTTATAAGTACATTTCTGTTAAATGTATGCTTTTTACTAAAAACTTCTTAACATGAAAAAATAAATTGAATGTTCATATTTTAATCATCTCTAATTAAAGTAAAATAAGCAAAGACAACTATTGTAATGATTTGTTACAAGATAGAAAAGAAATAAAAGTGCAGTTTACTGTGTCCCTTGCTGCACCAAGGATGCCTAGTCACAAATAAAGATGACAGACAAAATAAACACTTCTGTGAAACAATTATGGTTACCACTTTATGTATTAAAATTATGATCTGCACTGATAAATATTGTAATTTTTATTTTAATCTTTCTTATATTTAATCTGTATCCGAGATTTTTACTTTTAATCCTTGGGATCAATATCGCTGCTAATCCTTAAAATTTCGAAGAATTTTTTTCCAGCTGCACTGATATGTTGTGTAAAGTGCAAAATTTAGAGCTTGCGATGCCTTTTAGAATCTGGAGAAGACACCAGGCAGAATTTTTTAACTTAATAAACTTTTTCAGGCTTCACTAGCAGTGGGAACGGGAACCTAGTAGCTTCGCTAGCGTATTGAACATAAGGACAGTATAGATAACCGGAACTATATATACAAACAAGCATCCTTTCCTAATCTATACTTAAAATAAAGCTCAATGTGTGTGCGTGTGTGTGTGTGTGTTGGCGCTCTACAGGCCAGACCGTTGGACCTACAGCTACCAAATTTGATACTTGTATACCTTGGAGGTCGGGAATGTGCACCTCGAAGCCCTTTTTTCGAATTTTTATTAAAACTTGAATTAATTAAAAATTTAGCAAAATTTCGCCTTTTTTCAGCTATAACTTCCGAAAATATAATTGAACATGATTTTTATATCAATTTAAAGATAAAAGAAATTGCTTTCTAACGGTATAAGTTTTTTTAATTTATAAAGTAAACTTCTGTTTTTAACGAATTTTTAAAGAAATATTTTAACCATGTTTTTATCACGTGACTGGATAAAATAAAAGAATGCCAGAAGTTCGAATAAAAAAAAAACTATCATCGCAAAATAAATCTAAAGAAATGCAACTTTTAACACGTGACTGGATAAAATAAAAAATATATATAATGATATTTTCTAAAAAAATAAATGCAAAGCAAAGGATTCTATGATCGTTCCCAATATCTAAATAATTAATTCAATAAATCTTCTTTACGGTAAACTTGATCGAATTTAGACAGGATATGCATTGAAATCCCGACTTAATGGCATATTTCTATAATCGTTTGCAATATCTGTATCTTTAATTCAATAATTTTTTCCCTTTTTCGCTTTCTTTAAAAAACATATTTAACATTTTGGCAATAACACTGAAAAAAACATTTTTAATATTTTGGAAGCATAATCGATAAATTGTTAGAGCATTAAACTCAAAAAGTTTTTCCGAATAAAGTTACCGACTCTTTAACTACTAATAACTGAATCTTTTAACTTAAACTATTTCTTAAATTTTGGCTAAAAAATATATGATTTAATTGGAAATTTTAGAACGCATTACTCATGGCGAACCAGCTGGTCGCCAAAGGCGGCTAGAAAAAGGCGGCTAGGTTCAAAATTTAGATAACTTTGTTTGTTGTTTTTAAAATAAAACTATTTAAAAGCTGACACCTGTTTTACTGAAATCAGTAATAGTCACTGAATTTAATACTTTTTTTGTATTTGAATTTTATAGATCAGTTACCATAAAATCCACCTAATTCCAGGATGGTGACTCTGAAGAATGGACGATAAAAGAGTAGCTGACTACTTTGTGGTTGCTGGGCTGCAGGATAATGCTTCTCCTTTGGATGAATCCTCTCGGGATGGAATTACGCCTAAAACAACACATCCTTTAATCCCAATTACTGATGTTACTGTCATTATACGTAGTCAAGGGGAGACCATACCCAAAGGTTTTACTTGCATAGAGTATACACCATCAAATTTTCCTGCTGATCTCAATCATGGAAGTATACGAAGTCCTAACATATATTTTTGTTACAAACGTGGGAGGGATAAACCACCTTTGGTGGATGTTGGGTGAGACATATATCAATATTATTTGGAAAAATTCAAAACTTCATTCAATTTTATATTTTATCTATTTTATTTTGGCTTGACAGCAGTATGAGCAAAGTACAGCTGTTGATTTTTGACACTATTTTTCTGTTAGTGCAGTATTTGCTAAAGTGTGTAATTTTATTGCTATGGTAATTATAGATTCTTATTTTTCTTTTTGTGTGTGATTTGATATGTATTTTGTGGAAATTTAAAGAACACAAATGTACCTGCTCCCCTTGTTCCCCAACTGCATTTTGCATGTAATGTATAATGCTTTTGCATTTTATAGCATTTAAAAGGTATTCTTTTATATTTTGCATATTTAACTTATTAATGATATTCTTTTAAATATGTTTTTTTTCCACCTAAATTCATATAACTTTTTAAAATTTAAAGCCAGCAAGTATTTTGCTATAACATTTTGAAAATAAAGCTCATAATCAGAGATCCTTTGACTTAAAAATATTAAGTGACTTTTGATACCAATACACCATTCGTGCTTATAACCTTCACAGAGCTGAAATTATTTTGGTTTACTATTAAAGCAGCTAATAATTTTTTTTTCTTTTATTTTGATGAAAGGACAATGCTCTTAAAGGGCTGCATAAGTAAAATCAATTATTTGTATTGAAATCTTGTTGAAAAGATAAAATATTATTTGCTTGTAATAAAGTATATCTTGTTTTTCTTTTGAGGATTATTAATTTGCTTATTTTATGTGATAATGGTTTTTTAAATCTTATTTTGCACCTGCATTTATTATTGTCAAACAATTCATGACACAAATTAACATATATGGTGTAAATTATTATTATACTAATGAACATTTTTATATTTCATAAATTGAATTAATTGATAAAACTTGGTGATATAGTGTTAAATTTTGTCAAAATGAGAATATTTAATGTATTGAGAATTTATATATATATATATATATATATACCAGCGGGTGACCGAGCTCCGCTCGGAGAAAACAGGTATTGAAGCTAACTCGAAGATTTAAATTTTCAATTGTGATTTATCAAAACA
>JAPMOQ010033439.1:0-50085 GCA_026543055.1 Argiope trifasciata
CAAAATTTAAAACCCGAATTAAATCATAGAAATCTTCTCCCCGGAGTTTAACATCTGAATTTATTCTAATTTTCCAAATATTCTTTTTTAAAAGGAAAAAAAAGGTCTGATTAAATTCACAATAAGAACAATCATTCGTTTGGCTCAAGTACTGGCTTCATCTCGCTTCTTTAGGATTTTTTTCTTTTTCTTCTATTGTTAAAATATGTCTTGTCTACTTAAGAAGTGACCTTCTTTTACATTTTATAAATATATATATACACACCCTCAGTCCTCATGAATGTGGACAACTTTGTCACTAATAATAAAGAACTTGTTATACGAACCCTCAAGGATAGATAGCCACGCCTCCTCCAAGATGCTTCACGCGGAACATTTTGTTACCCGTCTCGTAGTTTTCCTACCGGGAGGGGCGTTCGTTCTGTTATTCCTCAAAAATAAATAGAAATATAACAGGAATTTTGAATATTATTTAAGTCTTCTAGTAATCGAGATATTTTTCTATAATAACAGATCAATCATTCAATTTTTTACATATTTAAAATTTCAGAGTTTTTATTACAAATAAAAATGATAATTTCTTGACAAATTTCGAGATGAGATTTTTTTGGTGAAGCAAGTTCATCAAGCAATTATATTATTTAAAGCTTTTGAAAAGAAATCTTAAAAAATTTAAAGAAAAAGATTATTTAATATATATATTTTTTAATTCGTATTGAAATTGTAATTTAGTAAAAATAAGAAAAGCGTAAAATCGTAATTTTATGCTTTTCAAAAGGTTTTTATATTATGAAGCAAGCATCTTAACCTTAGATTGATTTATTAATTCTTATTCTTCAAATTAAAATGACAGTTTAAAATTAAATGCAGATGTGCACTTTGGTGCTTTGCGTGTAGCGGAATTTCATTCAGAACTGTTGTTTAACCAATACTATTAACTGCAACTTTTTTCATTCAGAGAAACAGAATTACTAATTGATGAAAAGTCTGTTTGAATTCAACTTAAATTCAACTTTTGTTCTTCTTTTTGAAATAATTGTAAGTAAGTTTTAGTTGGATCGAAACTCTCTTTTTATTTGAAAAAACGTATTTTTTAAGGAAGCACCTTAAAAAGTGGAAATGTGCTTTGGGTCCCCTTCCTTGCCAAATTGGCGATAAGTGTGGTAACTGGACCTACTACCCTAAGAGCAACAGCGTTTTTGCACAGTGTCTCAACTCCGCGAGACAACACTCAAAAACGCGCCAGTTGGCTACTTTTTGAAAATGCGCCAAGCAGGGACCCAAAGCACATTTTCACCTTATTATGGAACTTTAACCTTTTTACTTTTTAAAACTGTAAACTTCATTAATTAAAAATAATAGCGAATTTTTTATTGCTGTTTTTACTTGCTATGCTCATTTTCAATAAATTTTATTTTTATTATTAAATCTGGAATAATTTCTTTTGGTGTTTCCATCAGCTTTCAATTTTTGTAAAAGCCCATGTTAGTTTGAATTAAAGAAATTAAAAATATTATTGATATTTTGGAATTAGGAGATAAATTATAAAGCCAATACAATGAAATTCCATTTTCATTAACAAATTCTTGCTTCTATTGGTTTATTTAGTATCTGCTAAAAAGCTACTGAATTGATTGGAATTTTATCACTTCTGTTTCAAATTTAATCTTTAGAGTGTGTAATACAAGTAATAAAAAAAGGATTGCTAAATGAGACAAGTTATACATTTATCAAATTAGAAAAGGCTTTTCCTGCAATTTTTCCTTTGCATGTCTTTTTCATTCCTAATAGTGTTGACCTTATTGTCATTTATTGTACCATTCAACTGGTTGTAATGGTTATAAGAATTTGTAACAATGAAATCCATAAAATAATAAAGTTATCTTTATTAAATTATTTATATTTGCTATTCTTTGTAACTTTGTTGCTAATTTTGCAGTAATAATGACATATGAACAACAAAATACATTTTATACTGCGTCTGTATTAATATTTTATAAATTCCAATAAATTAATCCTTTGCTATGAATATTAAATTTAAAACAAAAATATTTTGAAAAAAATTGATTTTCCGGGGGTGAAGGCAATTAAGTTTAACAGGGTGTATAGAATCATGAAAATGGTTAAATTTGAAAATCATTCTTAAGTATTTAAAAGTGCATTTTTTGGAAAGTGCAAAGAAAACAAAAATAATAATAAATATTGTTAAAAAAAACTGCTATCTCTTTAACACACACTCGAGGCTTTTCACAATGACGTAGAAAAGAAGTGGCAGAAATAATCAAACTACTTTTTACCACAGAGAAGGAAGAATTTGATAACGAGGATTTTCATAAATCCTTCCTTTTCTGTGCTTTTTACAAAGTAGTTGGCGGTAATTGCACCATTCTTGGCACATTATGTCACTATAGAAGATTCACATGATTGGTTGAATTTCGTTTGCAAATGATATTTCTGTCACTATTGTCCCTCTGACAAAAAACTGGCTTGACAATTTGCCTGAGGGTAAAAGTAGAAAATTGTTCAGGAAGATATTGACGGTATATTTCTCTGTGTCATAAGGCCTTTATGAAATTTTTGATACGACTCGAGTTTAATCCTGCCACTTGGCACATTTTCAAATATTTCCAATAACAGCTTTTCAGAGCATGCAGTGCATGTAAAACACATAGCACAAGACAGTGGTTTTTTTAGAAGAATAGGCTTGTTTTTGCTAATTTAGTGAAGTAGCAGGTTTTAATACTGGTTCACCCAATTTTTTCATATAAATGTAGAACAGCAGAGGAAATGAAAATTAAATGATGATTGTTTTCTCGCTCCATGATATTTGCATTTTTTCTCATACTGTTGTTTTAAAATTGTATTAATTTGAATTTTCAACTAACAATACTGCCAACTCATAATTTTAATCATTTTACTTAGATTTCTACTTGTAGAAACATAGAATCCAGTTTAAAAACTGGAATTTATGAATTTTACATGGTAAACTAGAAATATTTGCATGAATTTTAAACTCAAAAATTATTTAGAAATTCCAAACATGGAGGAGTTTGGTAAAATCCTATTTTAGCCCACCTCTGGCGACTTTTTCAAAATCTCGCCAAATTGAAAATATTTGAAGTATTCTCTTCAGATGTAGTCAGGGTTGCCATTTTGGAATCATTATTGCTGGTTATTTGGCGATATTTTGAAAAAGTCGCCAAAGGTGGGCTAAAATAAGATCGACCCAAGAGTTCTCGCATGTCTGCTATATGTAAACGACTGGGCACTGCAAAAAATTATTTTCTAAAAGTGATAGTGCATTGGATAAGTGTTCCAGGCTTATAAAACAACTATATTGTTTCTTCAGCTATATTATCATTCAATCTGGCTTCTAAAAGGGCTTTAAGAAATGGTTTGTTTGTTTGTTTGTTTTTTAATGTGAGAGATAGAATAAAAATTGCTTGGATTATATTTGGCAAAATTTTGTCCTTTAAACAATTCGTATGTTGAAACTTTCAGTGGAAAAGGAATCGGAAATATTTGAAATCAAATGGGTTTCTTCTGTTTTATTAATTAAGAAACATTTTATTTAAGATAAAGAGCCTAATTTAAAGAAAAATACTTATCCGTCATAATAATATTAACTGTTATATCAGTAAAATCTTATATCTTATTGTGTATATTACTATAAAATTTATTTTTGTGATAATAATGAAAATTTCTTTTGATTTTCTGTATCAAAACTCTCAAAGGCCAAGGGTGACTGAGTTAACACCCATGGCACATTATTTGTGCAGGAAATATGCTTGGTATGGGGATAGGAAGGTTTTTTAAAATCCACGTCGTTACTTTTTGGAGAATGAAAATAATTTTTCTTGTGTTAGAAACCCATAAATTCTATTGTGTTGATAAAACTGAGCTCAAAAGATGCTAGGAATAAGAGGATTTAAGAAATGTGTACTCAATATGTGAAATGTTACATATGTTTTGAAAAGTACTACTTAAATAAAAGTATAATCTATTTCAAACTATTATGAAGTTTTGATGAAAATAATCATGAAAGAATGGTCAGAATTTACATGTTCTCCTGTCAGTTAATGAATTATTTAATATATTTGACTATATAATAGCAACTCTTAATTATAAAAGGCACATTTTTGTTGTGAAAAATGTTAAAACGTCATGCAATATTGTATCTCATTTCATTCTGCTTGAACAATATAATCAGTTAATTCTATTATTTTTAATCATATGGTATCTAATTTTAATCTATCTAACTTTGAGAGAATAAAAACTATGGATCCAAACTTAAGAATTTCAGAAATCATATATATTTGACTTCTTAATTGGAGATGGTGACTGCAAGTTGACAAAGGTTGGCCTGCAAACAAGATATTGAAAATATTTACCATCAAATGCTGCTATGATTAATGCTTGTTAAGCATTTAATCTAAACCACTACTTTAAAACATAAATTTGTGTGTAATTGGAATAACATAGTTGAATTCTGCTGAGCTTTAATTATGAAAGCAATTCTAATCATTCAAAATTTAATAATATTCTAGATATAATATATTAGATGATTATGGTTATATAGATATTTGTATGATAATGTAAAGATTAATAATTTTCTGATTAACTGTTCTACAGTAAATTTTTAATATTGTTTTTTGGGGTTTATTTTCTTATATAACATAAATTGGAAAAGCTTAACTATATATAGAATAATTTTGACAGATGCCTGTCTCAAAAGATTACTCTTTTATGAGTTTATTTTTCTATAGGAAGTAAAAGTAAGTGCGTAGATTGAAGTTGGAAGGTGTTCATTCATAACAAAACATATGAGCAAACTGATTTTACCAAGGGAAGCTACTAGAATCTCTTTGACATGTGTCGGTTCAGAAAATTTTGATTATCTTTGAAAGGAAATGTGGGTGTTTGTAATTATTATCCCTTTGTATGTGGTGTTTCAAATACTTTATTCACAATAGGTGTGTTTAAAATAATTAAATGAAATAGTATAATTTACATCAGAAAATAATACAAAATTCTAGAATAAAGTAATTAGGCTAATTTAAGCTAAACATTATGATATTAATGAGGGTTTTAAATTAAAATAAGAGATAATTACATTATAATCTTGTTTTATTTAAATTCCAGTACACAGATGTGTGTATATTTACATGGATAATGATCTTTTTAACAATTTATTAAATTTCCAAATTTCAATAATCTATAATGAAGTATTCTTTTAAGTTTAAAATGATTTTTTTTTTTTTTTTTTTGCTATTATATATTTTAAAACTTTAAACTGTACTTGTTCATAATGTGTATTTTTAGAAGAACTTGCACCACTAATGTATGTAATATGTATATCCTTATAAAAATTATTTTATATTCTTCCATTCTTTTAAGAGAATTAAATTGAGCTACTAAGAAACTGAATTTTTTTCTGATATAGGTTTTTTTATAGGTGATAAAATTGTTAATATTTGAAAAGATTTATACTCTTTAGCTTGATCGATACAAACTAGTAGAAACTTTTTTATACAATACTTGGAGTATCTTGTGTGCATTGTTTTCTGAATTAAAACTGATTTATCATCAGAAGAAAACAAAACTGCTAACTGTACTAAATGTAGAATTCTACTTTTAAAGTTCTGAAATAAATTGATTAGCAGAAAATTTTTTTAACTACAAATTTTATGTCATAAATACCAAGGTAATTCAAATATAAATATAGTAGGATAGAATAAAATGATCTTAAAATTAGCTTTTTCAACTTTGAAAAGATAATACAAGCAGAGTGATGAAATTTCTTTCAATGTGCAGGTAGAAAAAAGTGCAAAAATGGCATCTTAATAAAAGGAAAAAGTGTTAAGAAGCATATTTTTATAAAGTATGCTGCATAATTAAAAAATAGCTTTTTTGTAGTGGGTTTAATATTAGTGAAGATTTTTTACTAACTAATTAACTTGTTGATTGGAATTGAGTCCTTGTTATATGAAATTGTATATTGTTTTCTTTACCAAGATATAGTTTAAAAAAAAAAAAAAAGAATCTCTATGCTAGAATGGGCTTTGATTTTTACTCTTCATTCTCATAAAAAGTTTTGCTGCTGCTTCAAAAGTATTATTTTATTATTATAAAAATTTATCTTTGTCTGTCTTTTCAGATGAAAAAATAAATTCTTTTAGCCAATAATACCTATTCCAAAAAAGACTTACGACATCAGCAACAAAAAAGTGAAATTCAATGTACTATTCCTGAGTTTGTATGTTTTGGGATACTTATTTCATCTTGTATATAGAGAAGATGAGTGCCAATTTCAATAGGCAGATTTTAGGTGTTTCTTTAATTGCAACTTCTGGGGGGAAATTATATCGTTATTTTCCAGAGAGCTGGCACACAAAAGATTAATTTTGCTATTCCTGTTTTTTCTAAAGTCTGTGATACTAATGCTTTTTAATCTTTTTCTGGTCTGTTTCTAAATTGCTGTGCTAGAGTTCACCTTTCCTTTTTCCCCCCAGAGTTTTTAAATAGTAGCATGCTTTCTCTATTTTACATTCTGAATGCTCTTTAATAAGACTAGCTGCAACCAGATATGCTGTTAAAATTTTTCTGCATTTTTGTTGTTGTTGTTTCATTCTAAGCTGGAAGTAATCTCAAGATGAATTTGACCTAGTTAGTAAATTGCATTTATCTATTAAGAAAGAGATCCACCCAATGATGATTAGAGAATAACTTGAAATTTATTTGAATGTGATTACATGTCGTGCAACTGAATGGAAAATAAAAACATACTTATCGAAAGACGCGCATCTACTTGAATTACACACAATGGCAACAAACAACTCAAAATCAAATCTGCAATATTTGACTTCTTATTTATCTGTATTTTTCAATTTTATTGACAAATATGAAAATGAATGATTTATGTTTAAATACATATAATTTGTTTTAATTCTAAAAATTGACTGAAGTGTAATTTAAGAGAAAATTTTATGTTAATTTAAATATATGTGGAGTATTGTGAGAAATATATTATCTGCACTTGGTTTTTGTAGTATGTAAGTAATGATTTCTTTTGTTGATTTTCTGGCACTGTATATTTATTTTAAAACTGTTATTTTAATAATTTTAATCCTTTATTTTCTTTTTGAGCTGTATATTTTTATTCAGAGGGAAATATTTTTCTTTAAGTATCACTATTATTTGTGAATTGTTAATGTACAGTACATGTTTCTTTTTTAGAAGCTTTAAAAAGTTAATTTTTTTCTACGAGAAATTTTTTTAAGTAATTATAAATGCAAAATTAATAAAAATTCAGTTCTTTATCTTCATGCAATTTTTCTGCATAACCAATCACATTAACTAAATTGAGTGAATATTTTTCAGATAGTTCAAGGAGGCTTTTATTCATTAGTTTAATATCAAGATCACCTTTCATATAACTTTACTTTCTAAAATATTAATCAAGAAAAATCATAAACTTAAAATATTATCCTATCTGCAAATAAAAAAAAACTGCTATTTCATAGCAAATTAGGGAACACAAATAATTAAATGGAGAAATTTCAAGAGTTGCCCTTTAACTAATTTATTTACCTTGTTATCTTTTCTGCTTCATTATTTGATTGCAAATGCACTAAAGAAAGAAACAGCATTTTTGCCTTAGCACCAATAACAATCAATACACCTCGGACTGCTTATCTCTATTTTAAGCTATTTGTATAGTTTTATTAATTCATCATTTCATAGTTTTATTTAGTTCATCATAGTTTTATTTATTCATTAATTCATCCCCGCTCTCCAAGTAAATGCATCCCATTTGTAGGGTGTAAAATGATTCTTACTAACGGGTAAGAATATTGTCTTTATAAAATCTGTAGTATCTAACTCTTGAAAAAATTTCCTTACTCACTTGAATAAATTTAATATGTTTCTCAGTTGCCTGTGTATATTATTCAACAATCTTTCAAAGACAGTAATTTAGATTTACTTCACAATATCATGTAATGAAAATGGATGTTTGTGTTTTTAAGTCTTGCATGATTTCCTGTAGAACTGTTGAATTTCGCTGTGTCATTCTTCGTTGAAAAACAGTTGGCACTGATTTTTGTTTTGTTTTCAGTAGAACTGAAATTTACTTTTCGGGTCTAATTTCTGCAACTGGTATTGTGCTAAGGATTTTTTAAATTTTATTCTTAAATTGCACTGCTTGCATTGTCAATGAATGCATATCTTCCTACCCTGTTTTTTAATCAATATTAAAATCCAGTTTTTAATATAATAGGTATAATGCTTCCCTCTCTTAGAGTAAATTTATTGGAATTTTTAATAAAATTTTATGATAACCTTCTAATTTTTTTGAAAATTTATTCTTTGCATTTCAAACACTGTATTTCTGAGTGTCATTTTTGCACGAGTTGTGATATTATGTATAAAAAAATTTAAAAGTTTTTAAATTTGATTCCTTTGTTTATACTTACTGTATGCACTTTTGTAGGGACTTGTTGTCGTATTATATTCTAAAACCTGAAAAAAAATCTCTGCAGGGGTTTCCTGAAGTAGTGCGAGAAGACTGGTGTTTACAGCTTGTTAATCCTGCTAATTTTATATGTAAAGGTATGCGACTTTTACTGTCTGTCCATGACAAGAACACTGCTAGACAATCGTCTGTTTGTAAAATTGATTAACTGCGAAATCATCTGATTATGTAGTCGAGAAAACAATGAAAACGATACGAATCCCTTTGCCACAAAATGTATTATTACAAATTGGATTTTAAAAAATATTTTCACCAAAACATTAAAAAAAATCGCTATTTATTGGGCTAGGAAAACAAATTGGTATTGTAAAAAAGAAAATTTTTATATTATTACTTTAAAATATTTCATAAATCAAATTTACAAAAACATTTGTGAGTTTGTAAGAAAAATATCAAAATTTAGTTTTATTTTCAGTTAATTAATTTTTAAAAAAAAGATTACTTGGTGCACATTCTAACCAGCCAAACAGTATTTTGTCAAATTTTCTCTCCCCTTGCCCCACAATTTATCCTATATACCAAACCATATATCAGATATTCCAAATGCAGTCATTTATCTCTAATGAAACAGGATGTTGATAGTTTAAAGGCCTTATCACACGGTAAAATATCGTCTGCACTTTTCGTCAGCTATTTTCCATTTCTACCCTCAGAACCGATCAATCAAGTTTTTCATTATCAATAACTTTTTCTAACCAGCTAGAAAATGCCGACGATAGTGATAAAATATTGTCCGCAAGCGAAATTCAACCAATCTTGTGAAACTTTGAAGTTACGTCACGATGACGTCATTTTCTGCTTACTGAAAGTGCCGACGATATTTCGCCGTGTGATAAGGCCTTAAATATGTTTTATTTCTTATACAGCTATCAAATATCTTTCTTCATTCTCTCTCGGTGTGTGTGGGTTTGTGTATTTAACTAAATTAAAATCTTCTATTTTTCAGGAATGTCTTAAAAATTTAATTCTATAATGAGTTTCTTTACTTAAGCTTAAAATTCGATAGTTTAACCTTTGCATTAATTCAGTTAATTGTATAACCTAATTTTAACATATTTAAAGAGAATTTTTTGTAAAATATACTATATGGCATTGACTTCTTCGAGTAAGATTTGACTTTTTTTCTCGTATTAATACAAACATTTATAATTAAGACCTGAAAGTACTGTATGTTTTATCTGTTACCTACATTGTCAAAAAGAAATAACGTAATACGTTGGGTGTTAAAAATATTTTGCATAGTACGTAGTGTTTACACATTGCACATCATTAGAAATTGTAATTTTTGCAGGCTGGTAATTTTGTTAATTTTGAACGTTTAACTTTAGTTGCAAAGATTAACAAAATTTTCTTTTTCCTTAGGTTATGGAACAAACAGATGACAGAAAAAATATTGTCTATAAATCATCAAGATTAAATATATGAACAATGGAAGTTCTCCGGTGCCTTTTTGTCAGCCAACACATTAATATTAATTAAATATCCGCACTTAATGCTCTACTTTTCAATAAGGAAAGGCTATTTATTATAAAAGCAAAGAAACCAAGTAGTTCTCTGAAAAATTGCATTTATATTCTATTGATTGCATATATATGTAAATATATATTCTATTGATTTTTGAAAGAATATATATCATGCACAAGCAACATTTTCAATATAGACTTTTGCTTAACTCAATTGATACTTATGTTTTAATATGGTGAAAAATTTTCATCAGATTTGACTTGTGTTACAAAAGATTTTCTAAGAAGCAGGCTTTATCGAGGGATATTTTAATACGTGTAAAAGAAAAAACTGTCTGTGAATCATACAATCTAGAATATTCTCTAATCAGTGGACTCAAATTTGTAATATATACAAGCTTATGAAAGAATTCTGCATAATGAGTACTAATGCCTCACCTACGCAAGAATGTATATCGCAAATCTCGACGCATAATGAAGAGAAACCATTTGTTTGTGATGTGTGCAATAAAGTGTTTTCTGACATAGGAAATTTAAAGACACATTTGAGGGCACATATGAAAGAGAAACCGTATGTTTGTGAGGTTTGTAGTAAACCGTTTACTCACGAAAGAAGTTTAAAGAGACATTTAAGGACACATACGAAAGAGAAACCGTATGTTTGTGAGATTTGCAGTGCAGCATTTTCAGAAAAAGGAAATTTAAATAACCATCTAATGACGCATACGAAAGAGAAACCATATATTTGTGAGATATGCGATAAAGCGTTTGCTCGACGAGCAAATTTGCACGAGCATTTACTGACACATGGAAAAGAAAAACCGTATATTTGTGAGATATGCAATAAAGCTTATTCTGTGAAAGGACATTTAAGGAGACATTTAAAGTCGCATACGGATGAGAAACCACATGTTTGTGAGACTTGCAATAAAGCGTTTTCTCAAAGAGGACTGTTAAAGGCACATTTAAGGACTCATACGAATGAGAAACCATACGTTTGTGAAATTTGCAGTAAAGCGTTTCCTCAAAAAGGAAATTTAAATCAACATTTACTGACGCATAAAAAAGTGAAACCATATATTTGTGAGATATGCAATAAAGCGTTTACTCAAAAAGATAAATTAAATATACATATACGGACACATACAAAAGAGAAACCGTACATCTGTGAAGTGTGTAATAAAGCGTTTTCTGTGCAGGTAAATTTGAAAAGACATTTGCTGATGCATACAAATGAGAAATCTCACGTTTGTAACATATGCACTAAAGCATTTATTGTACTGGGAGATTTAAAGAGACATTTAAGGACGCATACGAAAGAGAAACCGTATGTTTGTGAGATTTGCAGTACAGCGTTTTCAGAAAAAGGAAGTTTAAAGAGACATTTACTGACGCATACAAAAGAGAAACCATATACTTGTGAGATATGCGATAAAGCGTTTGCTCGACGAGCAAAGTTGAACGAGCATTTACCGTTACATGGAGGAGAGAAACCGTATGTTTGTGAGATATGCAATAAAGCGTTTGCTCTACGAGCAAATTTGAATTTGCATTTAGTGGTGCATACAAAAGAGAAACCATATATTTGTGATGCATGCAATAGAGCGTTTTCTCGACGAAGAACCTTAAGATTACATTTACTGTTGCATACGAATGAAAAACCACATGCTTGTGAGATTTGCAGTAAATCTTTTATTCAAAAAGGAAGTTTAAATAAACATTTGCTGAAGCATACAAAAGGGAACCTGCACCTTTGAAATGTATCCAATAAATCTTTTTCTAGTTGAATATTTTATGGAAATATTTTCTGATGCATGCGAAACAAAACATCTATTTGTAATTAAAGCAATTCCTGAAAATGGAAATTTGCATCTGCTTTTACCGACCCATTGAAAAGAGTGGCTGCATGTCTGTGATCTGTGTAATATAGTATTTACTGGTCGAAACATTGTAAAAATATATTCATTGACATATAGAAAAGAAAAACCACTTGCTTGTTAGACGTACAAGAAAACTTATTCATTACGAGGAAATACGTAATATGAATAACGTGAATATGAATAATATGAAATACGTAATTGAATATATAGGTTTATACGAAGTGAAAATGTAAGCAGTTAAACATTTTTTACACCAATAAGTTTAAAACCACATTTACTAATGCATGCAGAAAATCTCCGCATGTTTGTGGTGCCTGCAAGAAAATTTTTTCTCCCTGGAAATAATAACCCATATACATACTGACGCGTGATGCTGAGTAACGCCACTGCTGCAAATTGTACAGTTAAGGTGTTTTCCCCCTCTATAGGGAGAATTTGAAGTTGCATTTATTGACACATACGAAAACGATATGTATGTGGACATTGCCCATAATATTTCATTCGAGAACAGCATTTGTTATTTGAATAAACAATAAGATTTTTTTATCGTAAATGTTATACATACATGAATATCGGGAAAAGGTTAGGTTCAAGCATCATGATTCATTTGCTTGATTGAGAGCCCCGCTTAAACTGCGACACCATCATGATGAACGCAGAATCAGCACAATACTCTCATAAACTTTATGAATGCCCCCTTCCCTTATGGTAGTACAGCAGCCGTTGGAGTTATCTGGCCCTCGTTACTTCTCATTCCAGTGGTTCTAATCGACGGCCAGATGTGGTTACATAAGGTGATGGAGTAGCATTCGAAGATAACTCTGGAGTCAACGAAAAAGGTTCAGGTGCTGACTGCTCTGAAGATGGAATTGCAGCTGATGGTGGTGATATGATTGGTGCGAATGAGTGTATAACAGTCAAAATCATTAATAAAATATCGCATGAATCCATCATAAAATATATGGTCTAAAAATATTAACCCTTTTTAAACATAATGAAAAAAATGTTATGTTTTAAAAAAACAAAGATCCAAGAATAGAAACTCAAGTGTGATACAATTGCTAATTATTCTTTTTGGATTAATAAATCAAATTACCAGATACTTTTTATTAAAAAAAGAAGTTTGCATAATGATTAAGAATAAATAAATATTATAGCTTGTCACAAGCTATGAAATTTGTTTCTTGAACATAATCTGGTGAAAAACTGTACACACTGCCAAACATTGGCCTAACTTTTTAAATGTTAATTATTCTAAAATTTATATTGTAAATTCAAAAATAAGTTATTTTCGTTACTAGATTTCAACAGAAAAATTATTACATCAAAAAAGTGATGAATCGCCAATTTGTTGTTTGTGCATTTTGAGGCTTCAAAAACCTCAAACTATCATTATGTTCTCACATGATAATAATGTACCAATTAAGTGCCATAAAAAATAGTAAGTTAAAAACTGCCACATGTTTTCTGTTAAATCATTTTAATCTTTTTAAAATTTATTAAATATGATCATTTTAATCTTTAAAATTTTAAAATGCGATTATTTAAATGTTTATTATTTAGATAACATATTTATCAAACATGAATTATTTGCGTATAGTTTCCTCTGCACTAGAAAGGAAGCGTATTGTTAAAGTCTTACACACTGCAAAATATTGTCGGCACTTTCCGTAAGCAGAAAATGACTTCATCGTGACGTCATTTCAAAGTTTCACATGATTGGTTGAATTTCGCTTGCGGACAATATTTTCATCACTATCGTCGGCATTTTTTAACTGGTTAGAAAAAGTTATCGATAATGAAAAACTTGATTGATCGGTTCTGAGGGTAGAAATGGAAAATAGCTGACGGAAAGTGCAGACGATATTTTGCCGTTTGATAATGCCTTTACGAACTTGTCATTTTGCTGTACCGCTATAATACTGCCATCGTAAGGATAGCGTTTTAAACGTCGTCAGATACCTAAATTTTTTCAATTTATCTGAGCAAAGCACTTGTTCCGCATTCTCCAGAGTGAAATTTTTCACAACTTTTCTAAGATCGGAATCGTTGTGGGCGTTGGTTAAAAGTGAAAGTTCGGTGACTGTAGATAAAGTGAGATTGTCTGTAAAAAAAGAGGAACGTAACGTGATTTTTTTTTCGCATTTGTTACTTATCCGTGGCATAATACAATTTAGTCGCACTCTCCCACAGTAAATCTTTGACGTTGTCTAAATACACAAAAAGAGCTAAAGGTTTTGCACAATATCATCGTCCGAGTCATCAGTGAATTGATTTGGGAGTTTTCCTCTTACATGTCATTGCTCTTCATGACTTTGAAGACAATAGTCCTAGAGCAAAATACTATTTTATGAGTCAGAAATTAGTTCGTCTTCAGCTCCACATTGTTAAGGAATTGGTTGCAATACAATTCCTATTTCAGATTGTCAAGTACACTTGAACAGGCTGCCAGTTTTTTTGTTCTGAAATCTTATACTTTAATTTAATTAGCAGTAGACCCCAATAAATCCTGTCGATACTGCTACGTTCATCGGTGGCAGGGTGGTCGGCTGTATGCAAGAAGAAGAATACTTTAATTTTTGCTTTATTCGTAATATTTAGAGACGTTGTAGCAATTTCTTGAGATCCTTTAATTCGCTGAAATTCAATTCCTGTTGAAAAAGTGTACTCGTATATCAAATAAAGTTTATTATTTGGCAAATATTTACTTTTATTGTTTATTAGCTGGTACCAGGCGCGTTGCTGCCGCCGAAAAAATAATGTTACGAACCTGCGGTTTTGCTTTCCCCCTCTAATACTGTCGTCGTAAGGAAGAGAGTTTTACAGTAGTATGTGTGGAATTGTAAATGGGTATGACGTCAGAGATCCCATGGCTTGGCTACAAACTTGGCGATCATTTGGTGATTTGGCGACAAATGGGAAAGTACCCAAAACATCGAGAATTTTCCCGATCCGTCCACTAGGAGCCGAGATACATCCAAAACGCTCCTGATTGGTCCTACAGATGATAGCCCCGCCTTCCGCCGGTATATATAAGGCAGGCGGCTGCGGTGAATCGAGTCAGGAAAAATTTCCGTCATTTTCTCATTCCTCTGCTAGCTATCGTCATGGACGGTAGCGATAAAGAGGATGGCGGAAAGCGCAGATGCGCGAAGGTTGATTGCGAGATGGTAGTTGATTGTTTGAAGATTTGAATAATCAACAGCGAGCTTGTATTACTTGCGATGATATTAAATCGGCCAGAATATACGCAGATCTAGTTAATTCTGAGCTAGATTCTCTTTGTAAATTACTGATGGATTACAAGAGAAAGGGTATAGGTGAGGGTCATCCACTTTACCAAGAGCTCATGGAAAGACGAGTAAAGAGAGTATAGGATTTGAAGAGTCTGAAGGGTAAAATAAACCATTATATTAACAACCCGTGTCAGGACCCCCTTTGTAAATATCTTAGTAAAACTGACTACCTTCTAAATCTATCAACAGTAAATGACGAGGCTTTTCAATCCCCCACGAAAAGAAAAACAGCTAAAAATAAACCTGAATCACCAAAAAATTTAACCCAGATCCAAAATAAATTCCAAACCCTTGCAAGTTTACCAATAAATGATAACTCAAACGACGTAATTGCTCCCAAAGTACCACCTATAATGCTTAAACATTGTAAAGAATACAATAAAATTTTAGCAGAAATAGCCCAAGTTTGCGGAAAAACTACAAATAAATCCAATAGGGATTTCATTAAAATATTCCCAAACTCTCCTGATCAGCACCAATTAATACAGAAATTTTGCAAACAACAGGGTTATGATTATTATATCATAACTCCTAAAAATGAAAAGCCTCTCAAGGTGGTTATCTAAGGTCTACCCCATGACGCCAGTGTTGAAGACATAAAATATGAATTAAATAGTCTAAATTTTGCTGTCACTAAAGTTGCACAGTTAACTCAATTAAGTACAAGGCGGCCTCTCCCATTCTATCTTGTTGAGCTTTCTAAAAACGCCAAATCAGAGGAGATATTTAAATTAGAATTTTTAAACCATCTCAGTATTAACGTGGAACCTTACAGAGGCAGAAACCTCACATCCCAATGCTTCAGATATAATTTCTTCCACCATAATTCAGCAAACTGCCATATGAAAGCTAAATACTTAAAATGCTTCAAACAACATGAAACAAACCAATGCCAAATTAAAGAACGTATTGAGACCCCTACCTGCATTAACTGCGGAGAAAAAGTTCACATTGCCTCATATAGTGGATGTAGAGCATTTACCAAATCAAAATGCACGTGTTAACCGGGAAAATTATTTTCACAGAAACCAGGCATTAGTTTGACCCAATCAAACTTATGCAGGACTCTTTACGGAGACAAGCTGCCAAGAGATGGCACCACATGTAGGAACTCACGCCACAAGCCAACGGGAGGGGGCGCCACAAGCAAACAATTCTGTTAGCCAGAATCAGTTCCAAACATCTCCCACTAGCACTAACGAATTCGCCGACTTAATGGATGCTATTAAAGAGATGAAAACACTTCTAGGAACTTTTCCTACACTTTTTGCTGCGCTAAGAAAGGCTAAACTATATAATAACCCCCTTGATAAGCTACAAGCAGTCATTAATGAGTTATTTAACCCGGCAGCTTGTAGTGTGTAATTTACCTTCCTACACAATAGTCTCCGCATAGTGTACTGGAACGCAAATGGCATTAGTAACAAATTGTATGATCTGAGTAATTTTGTAAATAAGTATAACCCAGATATAATTCTTATTCAGGAAACACACCTTAGACCACAAAAAAAAAATTTTTCCTGGCGAACTATTTTTCGTACTACAGCTATAGGATTAACCAAAATAAAGGAGGCACGGCTATTTTCGCTAAAAATGGTTTACCTCACAATGAGGTCCCCCCCCTTTACTACAGAACGTAGAAGCTAGCGCAATTAAACTCAATCTCAAAAACCAGGACCCCTTAACGCTAATCTCTATTTATGTCCCACCTAGTGCAGATAACAATAACTATATATTCGACTTAGAGCAATAAATGCAACTAGGACAAAACCTAATTTATTGCGGCGACTTTAATGCACACCACGCTAGCTGGGGATGTAAGTACAACTGCCCAAAAGGCAAGACCCTAAAATCGTTCGCCCAACAGGCCGGATTGGATATTATTGCACCCCTGACCCCCACAAGATTTGGAACTAGCTCATCGAATACCCTAGATCTACTTTAACTAAAAACTTCCTGTGCCCATATGAAATTCACTCATTACCGGAACTAAGCTCCGATCATAATCCTGTACTCCTTAACTTCTATTTTAAATACTCTCTCCCTAACTGCACCGGGAAATTTAAGACTAAATGAGATAACTTTAAGCTGACTCTCAGCCAATCAGAAACGCCGCATATCAACGAGTTTACAGGCCCAGATAAAATTGATCAATTTGTTAAGCTATTTAAATCATAGATTATTGATGCAAAAAATCTACCTCCACCCCAATTATAAATAGTCAAAATTATATAGACTCCAAAATGCGCGATCTTATAAAGGACAGGAACTTTGCCAGGAAAACTTTTCAAAAAACCAGAGAACCAGTCTTCAAGAGATTCATGAATAGATTGAACAAAGACATCTAAAAGTTGAACAGCAAACTACTAAGCGACGAAATAATTAACAAATTTATTAATGTCAGCACCGAAGATGGTTCGATATGGCAACTGGTTAAATCGTACAAAAGTAAAAAACTCAACATTCCGGCCCTTAAAGGCCCTGCTAGTATTGCAACTAAAGACGATGAAAAAGCAAACTGCCTGGCTAATAGCTTGGAGAAACAATTCCAACTTGATGACATTATTGATCACAACACTGAACAAACTGTAAATAATACAGTCGAAAGCCTCTGTACCTCCCTACCGATTAAATTTGAAAATATCCAACCCCCTACTATTACTGAATTAAAAAGTTATGTCAAAAAAATCAAATGTGAAAAAAGCACCGGGCTTGGATCGCATAAATAATAAAATGATTAAATCTCTCCCCGATAACTACTTACAAATCCTATTCAACGTTATTCATAGTTGTCTTACTTTTGGCTATTTCCCCTCAGTCTGGAAAACAGCTGCAGTAATTCCCATACTAAAACCTGGAAAGGATCCAACTGACCCTAGCAGCTATCGTCCAATTTCGTTACTCCCTTCAATTAGTAAAATAGCCGAACATTTTATACTCAACCAACTTAACGAATTCCTAGACACAAATAAAATCTTCACTCCGGAACAATACGGGTTCAAGAAAAACCTTTCAACAACGCACCAACTTCTCAGAGTAGTTGAATTCATTGAAGAAGGCTTCGCGAACAACCAAAAAACAGCCGCTATTTTCCTCGACATTCAGAAAGCTTTTGAACGAGTTTGGCTTGAAGTCCTTATTTACAAACTTATTAACTACAATATACCCCCACACCTAGTCAAAATTATAATTTCCTACCTCAGCTTCAGATCCTTTAAAATTAAAATCAACCAGGTATTCTCGGAAATGAAACCTGTAAATGCAGGTGTCCCACAAGGATCTAAGCTGGGACCAATTCTTTTCTCACTTTATATTAATGATATCCCCAAACAATTTAACACAATGCTATGTTTGTACGCGGATGACACCGCAATACTAGCAAGAAATAAAAATCCAAATTTCATACAAATAGCACTCAATCCACACCTTAAATCTCTAGAAGAATGGTTTATAAAATGGAAAATAGAAATTAATGCTAGCAAAACTGAATCAATTCTTTTCTCTAAACATAACTTACTTAAAAAATACCCCCCTCTCAGAATCAAAAATCAACCCGTCCCGTGGTCTAAGGAATGCAAATATTTAGGAGTCATTTTGGACAGTAAGCTAACTTGGAAACCCCACTTTAATTAGATCGTTAAAAAGTTTCGTGACCTAACACGTAAATTTTATCCCTTAATATCTCGAAACTCCAAAATGAGCAGACAAAACAAAATACTTATTTACACCACCTATTTGCGTCCAGTACTAACATATACTTGCCCTGTTTGGGGTTATGCTGCCAGGACCAACCTGAGACTCTTAGAAATACAATAAAATAACTTAATCCGACAATTCTGTAACATGAAATACTACATGCCTTATACAAGCATGTATAAATGTCTAACCTACCCCCCTTCAAAAAATTCATAGCCAAATTAGCAACTAAATTCTTCAACAACCTAGAAATTATAGATAATCCCACAATAGCCAATATCCCTATATATACCCCAGATACAAAAACTAAAAAACCACGAAATATCTTGCTCTATAATACTTAATCTCTTTTAACGTCCTAATAGTCTACTAGTTACTCGTAAGAACTTCGTTCAAACTAAACTCCCGTAAGACTCAAAGTAGTCCTGGACAGCATACCCCCTCACCTTCACCCTGAAAATAACCAATCGGATTGAGTCCTGACACTTGCCACCCCACTCATCCATCCAGCTCACCAATCCTATCTAAGCAGCTCCAAAGGAAATCTTTCGCAGATGACCACGGCAAATAGCGACCGCAAGGCTTAGCCCATCTTTTCATTTTCGGGGATAAGTCCTCGTCAACTCAACTCATATGAATCGAGTCAGTCAAGTCGAAGCGGAGCAGCGGAGAAAAAGGGAAAGAAGACCTGAAGAAGAATCAAGAGAGAAGCCGAACGGCCCGGTGTTCAACGAAGAAGACAAGATGCGCTGTGGAATTAATCGGGAAGACCTAAGAGAGAGTGGTCTTGAACTGTGGAGTCCTGAACGGAGGACTGCTGTGTGGCATATACTGACGAAGCCTGCGTCGTGTGTCGTAGCCCGTTGTGTAGTCGTCGGGAACGGAACTGTCCCGAACTAAAGAGTAGTCCCGTTGTGCTAAGTAGTGAGTCGACAGCGAAGGAAAAAAGAGACAGAGGAATAGTTCAGACTGTTCTGGAGAGACCAACGCCGTGTAAAGTGAATCCCTTAAAGATTCCCTCTCCGGCTGAATCCTGTCTGGCCGCTCTGTGAGCTGTAGACATTGTCACTATAGAATTACTGCCTATGGATTTCTATTTGCAGTGTGTTGTCCTGTGTGTTTGTCTCGGCTATACATAGTTGTGTGTAAATAATTGTCGTCTGTGTGCTGTCCTGTCTTCGTCCTGTAAATAAACTTCTGTGTTGTGTCGTCTACTAAAAGACTGATCACTGTGTGTTCATCATCTCTCACACCATACACAACCACTATAAACGAGTTAAAAAGAACCCGACGGATTTAAGGATAGGAAATCCGTAACAACAATATTAAGTGCAGTCAATCAATAATTTGGCAATGCTTTATCGAAATAAGATGAACGGTACGACGGCATATAAAATACGAACGAACAAATATTCTTTTTTATATATTTGATTTGTGTATTCTTTTAGAATTGTAAAACTTGGCGTTCTTTCAGAATGGTGATGAAAAATACTATTTATTGTATCTCTTGATTCGTTTCATATTCGTTCGAGATTCTCACATTTAATTTTAGTAAATGTGATTAAAATATTTTCTTTTAAAACTAATTAAACATAGAAAATACATTTATACCATAAAACAGCTAATATAGTTGAAAAATCATTTTTTGAAAACTAAGATGGTGCAAAATTATCTGTACTATAACATTTTTTGGAAGTTACTGCGAAAAACGCTAAGATGTAATTAAATTTTAAACCCCCACGATTGGCCTCCTGAAATTTTTTTCGCATAATCTGTTATAAAGTTGTTATCTCTGAGAATGACCTGCATGGCATTCATATATATTAGTTATGCAATATTAATTTTTAACTTGGATTTAGCATTTCTATTGAATACAGTTAACTCTCGCTACAACGATACCCGATACAACAATAACTCCCTCTACTACAATAATGTTTTGTGGTCCCGGTGATTTTGCCTATAAACTAATGTTAATCTCCCCTCAATATTGCGATATTCTCTAGAACAATAAACCTCTGTAAAACGATTTTTTCAATCTAAATTTCAGTATTATTTTCTCCCTTTATAGCAATATTTTGATTTTCAAACGCTTTTTTTTTTTCGTTTTCTTTTGTTATTTTTTCCGTCTATTAAGACTCATTGTGGATATTCAACTTATCCCTGAATAAATAGCTATTGTTCAGATTTCAAAACAGATGGAGACCACCTTTTTGAGAATTGGAGTGGGTGAGGGGGGGTGAAGTGTAAATGTATGCCTAGTCTCATTTCCCAGTAAGCTTTGGAATTCTGATAAGGTTTAAGGACATCTGGACCTGTCTTTTCACCTTGTCACAGAACAAGTGCCCTTTGTTAGAGGAACAGAGGGAGATGGAGGCGGGGTGTTGTTAAGTGATGTACTGAAAAGTGAGTTCAAAGGTTGTTTTATAGTCTTTAACGATTTTGAGCTCTAGGCGAAACATTTGGTTTAAACTTTTCTTTCTTTCAAGCGATATTGTTCCCTAAAGGCCTTATCACACGGTGAAATGTCGCCAGCCCTTTTCCGTTTCTATCCTCAAAAACCGGTCAAGCAAGTTTCATAATCGACAACTTATTCGAACAAGTTCGAAAATGTTATCGAAAATATTGTCCGCGAACGAAATTCAACAAATCATGTGAAACTTTTAAGTGATGTCACACAAGTGACGTCACTTTCCTTGTCGTTTGCTGAGGGAAAGCGCCGAAAATATTTTGCCGTGTGATAAGGCCTTTAGATGGCTGGGCGAAAGCAACTATCTTTTCGAGATAAACTGAAAGTTATCAATGATATTGATGAGGGAATGAAGCAGATTGATGCGGCTAAGAAACATGGATTATCGCAATCTACAGTTGCAACCTTCCTAAAGAAGAGAAAGCAAATCGAAGATGCTGTAACTTCAAATGAAATTAACCCAGAGCGAAAACGACTGAAGGTTGCGACAAATGAAAACATTGATGCTGCTGTTTTAAAATGGTTTCAAGAGATGAGAGCAACAAATGTCCCAATAAATGGACCTTTATTATGTGCAAAAGCACGGAAATTTGCAGCAATGCTAGGGAACGAAACTTTCAAAGCTAGCAATGGTTGGTTAATAAGTTTTCGAGATCGTCATGGAATAACTTTCCAAGAAGTTCACGGAGAGAAAAAGTCAGCCCCGATAAACGATGCAAATGAATGGCGGCAAAACAAGATGAAAGAAATCTTAGAAAAGTATGCTCCAGAAGACATTTATAATGCAGATGAAGCTGGGCTGTTTTTCCAACTGCTACCCGATCGAACATTGGCATTCAAGGGTGAAAAGTGTTATGGAGGGAAGAAATCAAAGCAGAGACTGACTGTTCTTCTGTGTACAAATAGCACAGGAACGCATAGAATACAACCTCTCGTCATTGGTAAATCATTGAAGCCAAGGTGCTTTAAGAACGTGAAAAGTCTTCCCGTGGAGTATAAAGCAAATAAGAAGGCTTGGATGATGTCTAAACTTTTTTCCGAATGGTTACAGAAGTTAGACAATGAAATGAAGAAGAGAAAGAAAAAAATCGTTTTGTTGATAGATAACTGCGATGCTCACACGTCATTTCCAAAGCTACAAAATATCGAAATAGCTTTTTTCCCGGCCAATCGCACTTCAATTTTACAGCCACTTGATATGGGCATAATTAAGTGCTTCAAAGGATATTACAGAAAACGGTTGGTGGACTCCATACTTGTAAACTTTGAAAATAAAGTAGAAGACCCTTTCAAAGCTGTAAATGTCAAGGAAGCGTGTCACAATATTGCTGGAAGTTGGTGGGAAGTAACAGAAAAAACCATTCGGAATTACTGGAAAAAGGCCGGTCTTTGTGTTATGGAAGATAAGAAATCTGATAATGATGAAAATTCCATAGACAATGATCTCTCAGATTCAAGATCAAGAATGATCAAGAATGAAATTGATGAATGATCATCAAAAAATCCGTATCCCAACTTGAGGAAACAAGCGGTAAAAAGTTTGGAATTAGTATAGAAGACTATTTAACAGCAGATGATGATCTTATGGTTTTCGCAGCAGTTACTGATGAAGATATTCTCTTTGAAATTACTGATGAGATAGGAAACAATGATGATATTGATGATGATGATAATACAGGTCCATCGCAGTCCTTATTGTCATCCCAGGAAGCTCTTCAATCCGTGAATTCTCTACGGACATTTTTTTCAAGCCTTCCGTCGACAAATGAAGAACATTTTCGTGCACTAGACTCAATGCATACAGTATTGGTGAACTTAACAGTTAAAAAAATGAATAAACAAACAAAAATATTGGATTATTTTCAATAAAAAGTGTTTTCAGGTACGTGAATATTTATGTGCTTATTTTCTGAATTTATCTTATTTTTTTTAGTATTTAAACCACTATTTTTAGTATTTTACAAATTAATTTCTTCTAAATATAGACTTAAAAGTAGTATGTTATGCACCTTAAACTAATAATAATAAAAAAAAACTCTTATTAAATGCTCAAAATATGTGGGCCCTCGATATAACAATATGCCTCTCTACAACAATATATTTATTTGATAACTAAAATATTGTTGTAACGAGGTTTCACTGTATATCAGGTCTCCTCGGTGAGTTATTTGGAGTATAATCCTTGGCAAATAGCTGCGGTTGAGATGCGAATTTATTTAAAAAATTTTTTAGATAATTTACTATTCCTATAACATCCTGCAGGTGTAAGCAATAAGCTGACCAAGTTTCATCGCCATCGGATGAACGGTTTAGAAAGGCGTAAGAGACGCACAGACAAACATTCATTTTTATTTATATAGATAATTGCACCTTTGGGGAGGAACAGAGGAAGTTCTCGAATATTTCTTCTCATACCATCAAATCGATTATCTGCCTCGGCGCTGTTTATTATTTGTCCAGATGTATCTAGTGCCTCGATTTTAGACTTGGCGAGAGCATGATCACTTCTGGAAGGCGTAATTTTAAACGCAACCTTTTTTTTTACAACATATGCCATCGGTAAAATACACATTACTCGTTATGACGCATTCCTTTTTTGAGCGAGATTGGATTCGAACAGACTATAAATTCGGTTCGATTGTGTGGAGACATTTCACAGCATGAAGGAACGAAATGTGGTCGATTCCGATGCGAGGAGTTTGAGCCCGAATTGGAGCAGCTTTCCTTTCATTTTCATCATCATTTCATAGCTTAAGGCCTTATCACACGGAAAAATATCGTCGGCGATTTCCCATTTCTTCCCTCAAGAACCAATTCAAGCAAGTTTTTCGTTATCATCAACTTTTGTTTTCCCAGCTTGAAAATGCTGGCAGTAGTGACTAAAATATTGTCGGCAAACGAAATTCAACCAATCATGTGAAACTTTAAAGTGACGTCATGTCACTTTCGGTGACGTTTGCTGACAAAAATAGAGGACGATATTTCGCCGTGTGATAATTTCTTTACAATGCACCGCATAGATTTCGTTGTCAAGATACTGAAGCCATTTATGCAAATTCATTAAAGAAAATGTCCCTCACTACATTTCTTTGTGAAGTTGTGACGATATTTTCCTGAAGAAATTTTTGTTCCATCTTTTGCTACATTTGATAGTTCATAATTCATGAAAATTGAAGAAGGGCCACTGTCTTCATTTCTGTATATTTCAACGTAAATGGTATCGCTTTCACAGTAAAAACTTTCCTTAAGGCCTTATCACATGTCGAAATATAGTCGGCACTTTCCGTCAGCAAACGACAACGAAAGTGACGTTACTTCAAAGTTTCTCATGATTGGTTGAATTTCGTTTGTGGATTATATTTCCGTCATTATCGACAGCATTTTCTAGCTGGTCAGAAAAAGTCGTCGATTATGAAACTTGCTTGACCGGTTCTGAGCGTAGAGATAGAAAATTGCTGACGGAAAGGGCAGACGATATTTCGCTGTGTGATAAGGCCTTTTGGAAACAACTTCTGCGACCAAGCTGTCTCTTCCAATCCGTTGGGCTGATAAAAGATTATCCAGCCGGGTGCCAACAGTAGCTGTATTTTCTATGAATCGCAAGAACAAGCATTCCTTCCTTTCCTTATTCATGACACCTCAATTCGTATAGTACACTTCTGTGCAGAGCAAAAATGGAGATTGAAAGAAAAATGTAATTAATTCCTCACCCGTTCTCTTTCACCGAACTGATTCCAATGGCCGCTTAAACAGAGGTTAAAATATTTCGTCAGTTTGATTATAACGCGATGACCTTGGTTTGTTAAAACGGAGAACGTTTATTTCCTTAATCATATTCAGACGCAATGGTCTAATTTCACAGTGACGTAGGAAATTTAAAAACATTTTATCTTCGTGGCGAGATAGTTGAAAAATACTATGAAGTATTGAATGGTAATATTTGTTTTAACTATTTAAAATTCTTCGATATCATCTATTCTTCAGTAATTTATTGCTATTATGTAATATGTGGGAAGAAGTGCTACTGATGACTAGATAACTATTGTTGGAGGATGTATACAACTATGAAATTTATTATACAGTTAGAATAGAATTATTTTTTTTCCATATTTAATATATAAAAGTGATATTTTACTGAAATATAACCCTAATCTTTTTGTTTGCTTTCGGTCAAACATTTCAAACAATAGGAACAAAGATTTCTCAGAATAATAAATATTCTTTTAATAAAGAATTTTTTTGATTACAGCAAAGTTAAATTATTTAACAAGTTGATTGTAATAAATTAAAAGCAAAGCTCACATTAATCCAAGTACAGAAAAAAAGAGAACATGTTGCTACACAATAAGGTATCCTAAATAAAAATAAATTTACAACAATATACAAAGGAATAAGTAAACCTCTCAAATATTCAAATATATTTACAGTTGAAATGTAGCTTTGGTTAAATGTTCAAGTTTCCACATTTCAAAATGGGCATAGCCTGTCATTTAAATTACTTAGTTGATAAGTCTTAAAAATTATCACTTATATACGTATTATTTTTTGCATTATAAATTAAAATGCGTTAATAGAAATTTATTTTGTATAAGTGATATTGTTTTGAATTGTTTTTCAGTTTAAATATATTTATTATGTATTTAAAATTTTCCTCTTTTCCTTTGATTGTTTTAGTAACAGTTTTATTTGTTTTAAATTATGAAGTTTAAAAGATTATAAGGGCCGGGTAGCCTGGCTGGTAGGGTATTGGACTCTCACCCTTTGGATCATAGGTTCGAACGCTGCCGGCCAAAGTCCGTTGTGTGTGTGAATTGGAGCACGCATAAATCTGTCGCAGTCATAAAGTCTTCCATGTGGCGAGTAATACCATTAGGGGTACTGGTTCAGAGATGATCGTCCTTTGATCCATGTCTAAATTACGATATGCGAATGAAATGTATGAATGTATCCTGCCCCGTAA
Organism: Argiope trifasciata; assembly: GCA_026543055.1. Classification (NCBI taxonomy): domain Eukaryota; kingdom Metazoa; phylum Arthropoda; class Arachnida; order Araneae; family Araneidae; genus Argiope; species Argiope trifasciata. Next base: position 26,296 of record JAPMOQ010033439.1, read on the forward strand.
AAAGGACTGTGATACATGAGTAGCTAAATTGTACTCTCTCGGCGTTACTGAAAAACAATCAAGAGATGCAGAAAATTGGGCTTGAAATCACTGACTCTTTAGTCAGCAGGCTTGTCAATGACAAGTGCCATTAGAAGCAACAACAAAATAATATAATCATGAACCAACGCAAATTTTTGCCTGTTAAAAAAGATTAACACCCTTTTCATTAAAGGACTTTTCCGGTGATCCTTTGAACATTTGGATCTTCTTGGAATTGGTGTTTCGGCCATATTGATAATATTTGTTCGATTGACTTTGTTCTGTTATTCCTCAAAAATAAATATAAATATAACAGGAATTTTGAATATTATTTAAGTCTTCTAATCGAGATATTTTTCTATAATTACAGATCAATCATTCAATTTTTTACATATTTAAAATTTCAGAGTTTTTATTACAAATAAAAATGATAATTGCTTGGAAAATTTCGAGATAAGATTTTTTAAGTGAAGCAAGTGCATCAAACAATTGTATTATTTAAACGTTTTGAAAAACAATCGTAAGAAAATTTTTAAAAAAAATTACGTATTGAAATCGTTATTTCGTAAAAATAAAAAAGCATAAAATAGTAATGTTTTTCAAAAAGCTTTTCAATTATGAAGCAAGCATCTCAACCTTAAATTGATTTATTAATTATTATTTTCAAATTAAAATAAAGGTTTAAAATTAAATGTAGAAGCGCGCGTTGCGTTTGTCTTTATTCCATTAAGAACAGTTGCTTAACCAATACTATTAACTGCAACTTTTTTCATTCTGAGAAGCAGAATTACTAATTGATGAAAAGTCTGGTTGAATTCTACATAAATTCAACTATTACTTTTTTTTTTGGAAATAATCGTAAGTATGTTTTGATAGGATTGTAACTCTCTTTCTATTTGAAAAAGCTTATTTTTTAAGGAATTAAAATCTGTTGTATATGACTAAAATAAAACATTCTTTGCATTGAAAGTTGATTGCTTTCGTTTTCAATAAATAAAAATCGCGCAAAATATTGTTCGTATTTTTCTTCTAGAAACTTTTATATATATATCTAATTTCAACTAATGTTGTAAATGCAGAGAAGGTTAATATTTTGTAAAATTTAAGGCCTTATCACACAGCGAATACACTTTCGTGATCTTGTAAACCTACTAAAGCAGTTGTTCTTTATGGTGTTTATCGCTCTTTATTCACTGCTTCCTCTAAGTGAATATCTGTAATTTTCTCATTCCATAACTCGTGGGATTCAATTTAAGACGTTACTTGAATTGCTTGTTGCATGAGGAATCTCTGAAAAATTGATTTTGCAGAGACTGAGTTATGGAAATTTTACTTAACTGTAAACTTTATTAACTAACTTTTTAAAACTGTCAAATAATAGCAAATTTTTAATTGCTGTTTTTACTTGCTATGCTCGTTTGCAGTAAATTTTGTTTTTGTTATTAAATGTGGAATAAATTGTTTTTTTTTTTTTTTTTTTTGGTGATTCCATTAGCTTTCAGTGTTCGCAAAAGCCCATGATAGTCTGAATTAAAGGAATTTATTTCAACTATTATTGCTATTTTGAATTCTGAGATAAGTTATCAAGACAATGCAATGAAACTCTATTGCATTAATAAATTACTTTTATTGATATATTTATTATCAGTTAACAAATCATTGAAGTGGTTGGAATTCAGTCACTTCTGTTTCAAATTTAATCTTTAGACTATGTAATACTAATAACAGAAAAAGGATTGCAACATGAGACAAGTTGTGCAATTATCAAATTTGAATTTGCTTTTCATGCAATTTTTCCTTTGAATGTTGTTTTCAATCCTAATGGTGTTAATCTTATTGTCATGTAATTTACCATTCAACTGATTGTAATGGTTATAAGAATTAGTAACAATGAATTCTGTAGATTAATTAAGCTATTTTTATTTATATATGCTATTCTTAGTAACGTTGTTAAATTTTGCCTTTATGACACATGAACAATAAAAAAAAATTATACTGCATCTGTGTTAGTATTTTATAAATTTCCAATGAATTAATCCTATCCCACAAATATTTAATTTAAAATAAAAATATGTTGAAGAAATTGATTTTCTGGGTCTGTGCAATTAAGTTTAACAGCGTGCATAGCGTCATGAAAAGAGCTTAAATTTGAAAATCATTCTTAAGTGCCTTAAAAATGCATAATTTGTTCAAAAAGTGCAAAGAAAACCAATAATTAATGTAGTTACAAAAATTTTGCAATATTTTAAACGCACGCACGAGGTTTTCCACAATAATGTAGATAAGAAGAGGCAGAAATAATCAAACTACTTTTTACTACAGAAAAGGAGGAATTTGATAAAAAAAGGATTTTCATAATTCCCTCCTTTTCTGTGCTTTTTACAAAGTAGTTGGCAGTAATTGCACCATTCCTGCCCTACTATGTCCCAATAGACGATTCACATGATTGGTTTCATTTTGTTTGAAAATGATATTTTTGTCACTATTATGCTTATGACGAAAAACCTGCTTGAGGATAAAAATGAAAATCTGTTCATTAAAATATTGGCAATATTTCTTTGTGTGATAAGGCCGTCATGAAATTATTTGTTATGGAAAGTTTTGGTACGACTCGAGTTTAATCCTGCCACTTGGCACATTTTCAACTATTACCAACAACAGTTTTGCAGAGCATGCTGTTCGTGTAAAAACCCAGCACAAGACAATGGTTTTTTTAGAAGAATTTGCTTTTTTTGTTGTTGTTGTTGTTGCTAATTTGACATTGTAGAAGGGTTAAATTTTGGTTCATCTAATTTTTTTATAAATATTTAGAACTGTGAAGGAAATAAAAAAAAATTTATCCTCACACCATGTTATTTGCATTCTCTCTCATACAGTTGTTTTAAAATTGTATCAATTTGAATTTTCAACTAACAATATTGCTACCTCATATTATAATTTTAACCATTTTACTTAGATTTTAACATGTAGAAATGTAGAATCACATTTAGAAACTAGATTCTATTAATTTTTGCATGGTAAACTAGAAATATTTGCGTGAATTTTAAATTCAAAAATTTAGAAATCCCAGACATGGGAGAATTTACATGTCTGCTGTATGTAAATGACTGGTCGCTGCAAAAATTTATTTTCTAAAAGAAATAGTGCATTGGATAAGTGTTCCAGGCTTATAAAACAACTATATTGTTTCTTCAGAGGTTCTTTTAATGTCTTGTTTCTTTTTAAGCATTAGAAAATCATTCAATCTGGCTTTTAGGGTGGCTTCAAGATATGTGATTTATAAATTTGAGAGCTAAATAAAAATTACTATGATTATATTTGTCATAAAATAGTCCCCAAATAATTCAAATGTTGAAGCCGTCAGTAGAAAAAAAAAAATTGAAAATATTTGAAGTCGAATGTATATGTTCTGTTTTATTAATTAAGAAACATGATATTTCTTTGAAGATAAAAGAGGCTAATTTAAGGAAAAGTATTTATTTGTCATAACTGTATTAACAGTTATGACAGTAAAATCTCATTTTCTATTGTGTATATTCCTATAAAATTTATTTTTATGATAACAATGCAGATTTCTTTTGATTTTCTGTATCAAAACTCTCAGAGGCCAAAGGCGACTGAGTTAACACCCATGGCACATTATTTATGCAAGAAATATGCTTGGTTTGGCGATAGGAAGGTTTTTTAAAAATCCACATCGTTGCTTTTTTGAGAATGAAAATCATTTTTCTTATGTTTGAAAGAGAAACCCATGTATTCTACTGTGTTGATAAAACTGAGCTCAAAGGATGTTAGGAATAAGAGGATTTAAGAAGTATATACTCAATGTATAAAATATTACATATGTTTTGAAAAGTACTTCTATACTTATAATAAAGCTCAATGTGTGTGTGTGTGTGTGTGTTGGTGCTCTACAGGCCAGACTGTTGGACCTACAGCTACCAAATTTGGTACATGTATACCTTGGAGGTCCGGAATATGCACCTCTGAGCCCTTTTTTCCAATTTTTAATTAGAATTTGAATAAGTTGAAATTTAAGCGAAATTTCGACGTTTTTCTGCTATAACTTCCGAAAATATGATCACATGAACATGATTTTTACATCAATTTAAAGATTAAAAAATTAGCCTTCTAGTGGTATCAGTGTTTTAATGTATAACTTAAGCTTCTATTTTAAACAAATTTTTAAAGAAATATTTTTCCCATGTTTTTTTTTTATCATGTGACTGGATAAAATAAAAGAATACCAGAAGTTAAAATAAATCTAAAGAAATGCGACTTTCAGCACGTGACTGGATAAAATAAAAGAAATATAAAATGTGATATTTTCTAAAAAAATAAATGCAAAGCAAAGGTTTCTATAATCGTTTGTAATATCTAAATAATTCAACAAATCTTCTTTATTTACGGCTAAGCTGATTGAATTTAGATAGGATATGCATTGAAATCCCAACTTAATGGCATATTTATGTAATCGTTTGCAATATCTGTATCATTAATTCAATACTTTTTTTCCCTTTCTCACTTTCTTTAAAAAAACATTTAATATTTTGGCAACATCATCGAAAAAAACATTTTTAATATTTTGGAAGCATAACCGATGGTTAAAACTGACTGATTTATAAAATTAAAGAATATTATTAGGAAAAGGTGTACTGTTAGAACTTTCCATCCATCATCCTAAAGAAAATATTAATTTCAGGTCAATCAATGCCCGGAATTTCTTCAAGGCTAATGAATATGGGATTTAATTGAAAATTTTAGAACGCTTTACTCATGGCGAACGAGCTGGTCGCCAAAGGTGGCTAGTCATAAATAAAAGTACAATCAATTTCAAAATATTATTAAGTTTTGATGAAAATAATCATGAAAGAATATTCTGAATTTACATGTTCTGATGTCAGTTAATGAATTATTTAATATATTTGACTATATAATACCAATTCTTAATTATAAAAATCGCATTTTTGTTTTGAAAAATATGAAAACATTTTGCAACATAGTATTTCATTTCATTCTTCTTGAGCAATACAATTAGTTAATTCTATTATTTTTAATCATGTGGTGTCTAATTTTAATCCATCAAACTTAGAGTAAAAACAATGGATACAAACTTAAGAATTTCAGAAATCATACATATTTGACTTCTTACTTGGAGGTAATGACTACAAGTTCACAAAGGTTAATCTGCAAACAGGATATTGAAAATATTCATTTTTTCTACCATCAATGCTTATTAAGCATTTAATCTAAATCACTTCTTTAAAACATAAATTTTTGTGTAATTAGAATAATATAGTTGAACTCAGTTTTGAGATTTGATTATGAAAGCAATTTTGATCATTTTATGGCATCGGTATTTGATAACATTCTAGATATAATATAATAGATGGTTGTGATTATCTAGATATTTGTATGATAATATAAAGATTAATAATTTTCTAATTAACTTTTCTGCAACAAATTTTTCATTTTGTTTTTTGGGTTTCTTTTATAACATAAATTGGGAAAGCTGAACTAACTATATATAGAATAAATTTGGCAGATGTATGTCCCAAAAGATTACTCTTTTATAGTAAATTCCAGTTTATTTTTCTATTGGAAGACAAAGTAAGTAAAGTTAGAATGTATTCATTCACAACAAAACATATGAGCAAACTGATTGTACCCAGAAATTCTAATAGAAGTTCTTTGACATGTGTCAGTTTACAAAATGGAATTTTGTTTATCTTTGAAAGGAATGTGTAGGTGTTTGTTATTATTATCCCTTTGTATGTGGTGTTTCAAATACTGTATTGACAATAGATGTGTTTAAAATCATTAAATGATTTAATATAATTTTTATCATGAAATAATACAAAATTCTAGAATAAAGTAATTAGGCTTAAGCTGAATGTTAGGATATTAATGAGGGTTTATATTAAACTAGCCGCCTTTGGCGACCAGCTGGTTCGCCATGAGTAAAGCGTTCTAAAATTTTCAATTAAATCGCATATTCATTAGCCTTGAAGTAATTCCGGGCATTGATTGACCTGAAATTAATATTTTCTTTAAGATGATGGACGGAAAGTTCTAAAAGTACACCTTTTCCTAATAATATTCTTTAATTTTATAAATCAGTCAGTTTTAACCATCGGTTGTGCTTCCAAAATATGAAAAAAAAATTCGGTGATGTTGCCAAAATATTAAATATTTTTTAAAGAAAGCGAGAAAGGGAAAAAGTATTGATTTAATGATACAGATATTGCAAACGATTACATAAATATGCCAATAAGTCGGGATTTCAGTGCATATCCTGTCTAAATTCAATCAGGTTTACCGTAAATAAAGAAGATTTATTGTGTTAATGATATAGATATTGCAAACGATTGTAGAAACCTTTGCTTTGCATTTATTTTTTAAAGAAAATATCACATTTTATATTTATTTTATTTTATTCAGTCACGTGCTGAAAGTTGCATTTCTTTAGATTTATTTTGCGATGATAATTGTTTTTATTTGAACTTCCGGCATTGTTTTATTTTATCCAGTCACGTGATAAAAACATGGTTAAAATATTTCTTTAAAAATTCGTTAAAAATAGAAGCTTTCATTATAAATTTAAAAAACTAATACCGTTAGAAAGCTAATTTTTTAATCTTTAAGTTGATGTAAAAATCATGTTTATGCGATCATATTTTCGGAAGTTATAGCGGAAAAACGTCGAAATTTTGCTTAAATTTTAATTAATTCAAATTCTAATTAAAAATTCGAAAAAGGGGCTCAGAGGTGCACATTCCGGACCTCCAAGGTATACATGTACCAAATTTGGTAGCTGTAGGTCCAACGGTCTGGCCTGTAGAGCGCCAACACACACACACACTGAGCTTTATTATAAGTATAGATTAAGAGGTCATTACATTATATATTTGTTTTTATTTAAATTCCACTGCACAGATACATTTTAATGGGCAGTTCTTAAGTGTTTCTTCAATTAAAAATACTAGGAGAAAATTATATTTTTATTCTCCATAGAGCTGATACAAAAAGGATTAATTTTACAATTCCTATTTTGTCTAAAGTGTGTAATACACCATGCTCCTACTTTTTATTCTTTTTCTGGTCTCTCTAAATTGCTGCTCTAGAGTCCTCCCTTCTCTCCCCCCAGAGTTTTTAAATACAGTAAAAGCTCCTTATACGCTCTTCCTTCATTCGCATTTTCACTATTTGCGGATTTAAAAAATTCCTATTACGCGGCTAAACATTTCTTTATTCGTGGATCTAATAAGTACATACATAATAATGAAAGGATTCCAATAAGTATCCAACCCAATATCCTTTGTAAATGCCATCAAATGGACTAATAAAAAAAGTAAAATAGATCTTATTACAACTTTGCCTAAAGTATGTTGTTAAATGATATAGCCGAGGACTTTGACATAAGCCGCCTTCGCCACGATAATTGTTTTTGAGAATATAAACATACAGAATGAAAGCAACCTTATTACTCAATGAATAAAGTATATTTGTAGAATTAACGCCCAAGAAATAAGGTAGAATTAACGATTAAGAAATGAAAATTTACTGACTTCATTCTGAAGATTAATTTGAATCTGATACAAAGAAGGCAGATCTCAAATACTATTTTATCCATTTCAGTGTAACTATTAAAGACTGGAGCAAATTATATTAATACAGAATGGACGACTCAATTGAATAAAATAATCCACTGGAAACATGAGTAAGAAAAATGAATAATTTATTATATGTGTATATAAATTTTGTCTCCTTGGAATGTATCCCCTATAATCCCATATATATTACCATTCCGTATTCACAGTTTCTGTATTAGCGGCATATTTATGGAACATATACCCTGCAAATAAACAGCTTTTACTGAACTAGCATGCTTTCTACATTTTATATTCTGAATGCTCTTAAGAAGACTAGCTGCAACCAAATATGCTGTTAAAACTTTTCTGCATTTTTTTTGTTGTTGTTTTTTCATTCTAAGCTGGAAGTAATCTTCAAATAAATTGGATCTAATTAGTAAATTGCACTTATCTATTGAGAAAGAGATCCACCCGATGACGATTAGAGAATAACTTGAAATTTATTTAAATGTGGTTTCATGCCGTAATCAGAACGAAAGATAAAAACATACTTATCAAAGGATGCACATCTACTTGAAATTCACGCAATGACAACAAACATCTCAAAATCCAATCTGCAACATTTGACTTCTTATTTATGTGTGTGGTGATAAATAAAAATTCATTTCCTTCAATAATATGCTAATAAGAGTCATCTGATTAGCCTATTGTATCAGGATTTTTGCTATTGTGTGTGAATCCAATTGCAGATCTGCCAATATAAATACGAAAATTTTGACTTATTCCCAACTAGTAGTAATGTTAAAAACATATCGAATTTTGATTATGTCAAAGAAGCTAAAAAAGCTTTTGAAATTGAGGGTGTTTCACTTTCTCTGTTCAAGTTGAGGCAAGTATATTGTATAGTATTCATTTCTTTATTTCAATTTTGTTGACAGAGTAAAGTTTGTGTTATATATGAAAATGAATTATTTATGTTTAAATACATATAATTAGTTTTAATTCTAAAAATAGGCTGAAGTGTAATTTAAGAGAAAATTTTATGTGAATTTAAATATATGAGGAGTATTATGAGAAATATTTTATCTGCACTTGGCTTTTTAAATATGTATGTAATGATTTTTTTTTGTTGGTTATCTGGCGCTATATATTTGTTGTAAAACTGTTATTTTAATCATTTTCCTACTTTATTCTCTCTTTGGACTGTATATTTTTATTCAAAGTGACATATTTTTCTTCAAGTATCACTATTATTTGGGAATTGTTAATAAACAGTACATTTTTTTTAAAGCTTCGAAAAGTTTAAATTTTTCTATGAGATGAAGTCAAGATTTTTTCATTAATTATAAATGTAAAATTAATAAAAATTCACTTCATGCAATTTTTTTGCATAACCAATCACATTAACTAAATCGAGATAATATTTTTCAGATAGTTCAAGGAGGCTTTTATTCATGGTTTTATTACTCATTCATTCATCTGCCCCCCCAGGTAAAGGCATCCGATTTGTGTGGCATGAAATGATTTTTACTAGGGGGAGAGGGAATAGTATATTTATAGTATCTAATTCTTGAAAAAGTTTCATTACTCGAATAAGTTTGATATATTTCTCGGCTACAAGTTTATATTATTCAAGAATTTTTCAAAGACATAATAATTTAGGTTTACTTTGTAATATTATGTAATAAAAATGGATGTTTGTGTTTTTAAAGTCTTGCATGATTTCCTAAAGATCTATCAAATTTCACTGGGGCATTCTTTGTTGAAGAATTGTTGGCACTGGTTTTTGTTTCGTTTTCAATAGAACTGAAATTTACTTTTTGGGGCTAATTTCTGCAACTGATAGTGTGCTAAGGATGTATTAAATTTTGTTCTTAAATTACACAGCTTGCATTGTCAATGAATGCATATCGTCCTACCCTTTTTTTTTTATCAATTTTAAAATCCAATTTTTAATATAATAGGAAAAACTGCATGTCTCCCTTAGTTAACAAATTATTAGAATTTTTTTTTAATTTTTATGATAACCTTCTAATTTTTTTGAAAATTAATTCTTTGCATTTTAAACACTATTTCCGAGTGATATTTTTGCATGAGTTACTTTTCTTATATTAAATAACGTAGTTTAAATTAATGTGATTTATCTTCTGAATGAATTCTTTTTAGAAGACAAAATTTATTGTATAAAATAATTTAATATTATGTAGAAAAAATTAAAATTGGATTTCTTTGTCTGCAGTGGTATGCACTTTTGCAGGGACCTATTGTCATATTATGTTCTAAAACCTGAACACAAAAATCTTAGCAGTTTTTTTTTTGAAGTGGTGTGAGGAGATTAGTACATATAGCATATCAATCCTGGGGATTTTGTGTATAAAGGTATGAGACATTTAGTTCATTAGAAGGAAGAATAATGGAAATAGTTTTTTTAGAGAAAAATTCTTGCAATAAATTTCTTAATTTTCCTATAGATAAGAATAAAATTTGTAAAAAAGTGATATAAAATCAGTTAACTCAATGCTGTTGGCTTCTTAAATGTTGCTAAAATATTTGACCAAAATTGAGTGATTTTTAAAGTAAAATTCAGTGCATATTGAAAATTTGATGGCTAATAAGTTATGGACCAATTTCAAGATCATTTAACCATGAATTGTATAAAATAATTATTCTAATAGATATTTGCATTGCCAATGTAGTAATAAAAAAGTAAAAAAGAAACATAGAGATTAACATCAGAGAGGAAAAAAAATCTTATATCACTTAATTCTTATTTGATAATCTTTAACACCAATTGCGAACTTGGAAGGTTGTCCTTTATAGTTCATCAGTGCTCCTAGTTCTTTAGCTGTTATGATGGGAATTATTATTTCATTGGTTGCGTTTTAATAGCGAGATTACTTCTGTGTAAAATTTACCTAGTTTGACTCGTAGATTTTTGATGTGGATACAGTAGCGAAATACGATTGTGTTTTGAAGTCTATTTTTACATTCAGTTGCTAAGTAACATAGTTGATTCTTGATAATTTCTAGATCCTTATCCGTAAAAGACCACATACAGAGGGCAACAGTTTTGGAATGAGTATTATATTTATGAACTCTAGGGCATTTATATTCTCATTGATCACACTAATTCTGTCCATAAATTTTACTGAATAATATGCCCAGATCATAATATTGATGGCATATATAACATCATTGTAATGAAAGCTGGAATTACTGTTCATTTTATTATTCTGAATTGTCCACTTTTCAACTTTTTTACTAATGGGCTGGGGCAAATTTCTGCATAGGTGGTGGTTTCGTGTCTTGAGGTATAAAGGTACCCCAAAATCTACTTTGATTTTTGATCTACTTAAGTCTCTCCTTTGGGTGATTCACTGAAATTTTACTTTTACTTTTTCTTGAAAGAAAAAGTGTTCATTCATCGATAAAAGAGTTAATGAAAACATAGTGTTAAGTGAAATTCTTGCGAAATCAAAACTCTGCATCCATAAATTTTTTCTTAAACTTTATAAATACTGAATACTTTCTGATAACCCTGTCTTTCTTATTTTCACACTGTATTATATCTACCAGGGTTTGGATAAATAATCTGGATATTAAAATTGAACTACTTCCTTGAAATCATGAAGAATGTCTCTAAAGTACTAATTGACTGTTGCTTAAAATTACATGTACATAAAAAAATATGATTCATGAATCTTGAAAAAAAAATTGTTTAGTAAAAACATGACTTGGTGTATAAAAGGGATCGATAAAAGGTACAGTATCTGTACAAATAAGAAGTAAAATCTATAAATGCATTAGGAATTGACTTTCCACTCATAAGAGTATCCTTAAATAAATATTATGATACAGTTAAAACTGAAATAAATTTATCTTGTTAATTTTCTGTCAATAGTAAAGTTTACCATGGTGGGGCTTCAGAATATTTTAGCGCCTGTGACCTCGTAATGCCAAAAACCTCCATTGCTAAGGAAGATCGCATTTCTGGAATTTGCTTCTTTGCGAAATATAAACACCCCTCATTTCATCTGTCCTTTCACCCCTATTCAATAGAATTAAACACATACACCAAAGTGCGAGGGTTTTAGAATCCATTGGCAAACAGTGTAACACGCAATACAATTAATCAAACTTTTACTGTGTTTAACGCACTGATTTTGCTCATATATGATAATTTCTAAATCCTTATCTGGAAATGACCACATACAGAAGGCAACAGTTTTGGAATGAGTATTTTATTTATGAACTCAGGAGCATTTATATTCTGATTGATCACACTAATTCTGTCCAGGAACTTTAATGAATAATATGTCCATGTCATAATGCTAATGAGGTGTTTAACATTATTGCAGTGTAATCAGGATTTGCTGTTCGCCTTATCCTGAAACAGCCACTTTTTGACTATTCTATCTAACTAATGGGCAGTGGCAAATTTCTGCATAGGTGGTGGTTTTGTATCTTGAGGTATAAAAGAACTGCAAAATCTATTTGAATTTTTTTATCTATTTAAGACCCAAGAATTTCACCTTTTACTTTCTCTTTAAAGAAAAAGTGTTAAAGGAAATTCTTGCAAAATCAAAATGCTGCATATGCAAATTTTTTTCTTAATTTATAAGTACTGAATACTTTATTATATGCACACTGTAATATATCTACCAGAGTTTAGATAAATAATCTTGATATTAAAAGTGAACTATTTCTTTGAAATCATGAAGAATGTCACTAAAGTACTAATTGACTGCTGCTTTAAATTACATGTACATAAAAAAATATGATTCATTAATCTTGAAAAAAAATTATTTAGTAAAAACATGACTTAGTGTATAAAAGGTACAGTATCTGTACAAATAAGAAGTAAAATCTATAAATGCATTAGGAATTGACTTTCAACGCATAAGAGTATCACAAAATAAATATTAAGATAAAGTTAAAACTGAAATAAATCGATCTTGCTGATTTCCAATCAATAATAAAGTTTACCATGGTGGGGCCTCAAAATATTTCAGCACCTGTGACCTTGTAGTGCCAAAAACTTCCACTGCTAATTGTGAGATGCGGAAGGAAGATCACATTTTTGGAATTTGCTTCTTTGCTAAATACAAACACCCCTTCTTTCATCTGTCCTCTCACCCCTATTCGATAGAATTAAACACATACGCCAAAGTGCGAAGGGTTTTAGAATCCATTGGCAAACAGTGCAACACGCAATACAAATAATCAAACTTTTGCTGTGTTTAACGCACTGATTTTGCTCATATATGCATGAAAAAGTTTTAATTATGGGGCGATTAGTACGGCATGTGAAAGCATCAGATTTTGTATAAACATTTACACTATAGGTCAAAACTGTTACAAGTTTGAGAAATTTAATAGTTTTTTTTCTCAAGAATAAGCCTGTCCCTCAAGTAACTTTTTTTCATTGAAAAAGTGTTACTTTTTCAGTATTTTGTCAAATTTCTTTTCCCTTGACGAAACAATTTATCCTGTTGTACGCAAAGTCATACATGTGCGTTTCCTTTTATTCTAAACAGATACATGTTATGGAGTTCATCTATATCTAATGAAACAGGATGTTGATAGTTTAAAGGGTGTTTTATTTCTTCTACAACTATAAAATATCTTTCCACATGAAGAAATGTTTATGAAACTATGTCTTTCTTCATTATCATTCTCTCTTTCTCTGTGTGTGTATTTAACTAAATTAAACCCCTCTGTTTTTCAGGAATGTCTTAACAAAATGTAATTTTACAATGTTTCTTTACTTAAGCTTAAAATTCGAGTTTAACCAATGTACTAATTCAGTAAATTGCATAACCTAATTTTAACATATTAAACGAATTTTTAGTACTGTACTATAGTGCTAAATTACTATTTTACTACTATGTAGTAATATATTATGTGGTGTTGACTTCTTGTAGTGAGATTCGATCAATTTTTTTTTTCATATTAATATAAACATTGGTTACATTTAGAACTAAGACCTGAAAATACTGTATTTTTTATATGTTACCTACATTATCAAAAATAAATAGCATAATTCATTGAGTGTAAAAAATATTTTGTTTGAAATTGTAATACATTGTTAAAATATTTTTATTTAATTTTTGAAGGCTTGTAATCTTATTAATTTTAAATGTTTCACTTCAAGTATAAAGATTAACTTTTTTTTTTTTTTAGGCTGTGGAAACAATGAACAGAGCAAACATTGTCTATAAATCATCAAGATTAAGTATATGAACTAAGGAATTTTTACAATCCCTGCTTTTCAACCAACACACTAAAGGTTAAATATAAGCTCTGCTTTTCAACAAGGAAAGGTTATTGAATTATATATGCAAAAAAAGCAAGTTCTTCCCTGAAAAATTGAAAAAAAAAAATGCATATTCTATCGATTTTTTTTAAATATATTTGCGCAAACAGCATATCTAATAGGTACTTTTGCTTAACTGAATAGATACTTATGTTTTAATCTGATAAAAATTTTAATAGGATCTCATTTGTGTTACAAAAGATTTTCTAAGAAGCAAGCTTTAGGAATGCATATTTTGACACTTGTGAAAGAAAAAACTTCTATGGGTCATACAATATAGACTAATGAATTCTCTAATAAATGCAGTCAAATTTATAAAATTTGCAAACTTGCCAAGTAATTCTGCATAATGGGCACTAAAATCTCACCTATGCAAGAAAATATAATACCGCAAATCTCGAGTCATATTGAAGAGAAACCATTTGTTTGTGATCTGTGCAATAAAGGGTTTTCTCTTCGACGATATTTAACAAAACATTTACTGAGGCATAGGGAGAAACCATCTATTTGTGAGATATGCAATAAAACATTTTCTCAGCGAGGAAATTTGATGGTACATTTACGAACGCATACAAGAGAGAAACCATATAGTTGTGGTGTTTGTAATAAAGCATTTTCTCAAGGAGGAAATTTAAAAAAACATTTACTGACACACACGAAAGAGAAACCTTGTATTTGCGAGATATGCAATAAAGCATTTTATGAATCACATAGTTTAAAGATACATTTAAGGACACATACAAAAGAGAAACCGTATGTTTGTTTTTGCAGTAAAGCGTTTCCTGTAATGAAAGATTTAAAGAGACATATAAGGACGCATACGAAAGAGAAACCGTATGTGTGTGAGACTTGTAGTAGAGCGTTTTCTGAAACAAGAAGTTTAAAGAGACATTTAAGGACGCATACAAAGGAGAAACCATATAATTGTGAGACATGTGGTAGAGCGTTTGCTCACCGAGGAAATTTGAATGAGCATTTAATGACGCATACAAAAGAGAAACCATATCTTTGTGATACATGCAATAAAGCGTTTTCTCGACGAGACAGCTTAAAGTTACATCTACTGGTGCATACGAATGAGAAATCACATGCTTGTGAGATTTGCAGTAAATCTTTTTTTCAAAAAGGAAGTTTAAAGAGACATTTACGGACACATACAATAGAGAAAGCACACCTTTGAAATATATTCAATGAATCTTTTCTAGTGGAATATTTTATTGGAAATATTTTCTGATGCATGCAAAACGAAAACGTCATTTTGTAACAAAGCAATTTCTAGAAGAGGCAATTTGAATCTCTAAATATAGTGAAATGGATTATGTCTATTTTGAAAGTGTGTGACATCTAAAACTGTGTTAATGATGAAACATTCAATCTAGTATTTATCTCAATTATTTGCTGCAAAGCTTGAAATTGAAGAAGTAAAATGTAAAAGAAATTTATTTTCATATATTAAAAAGTAATTATGTATATGGATTTTCTTTTTGCTATGGTTATTGATATCAAGTTTAATGAAGCACGCATAACACCATTTCACGCCCTTACAACTATAAACTATTGATTGTTATGTAAATAGTATAATGTCCATATCGAGAGATAAAACTTAGAATCACTCATTACATCCATCCACTTTGGCCGGAATCTTGGGATCGGGTGACTCATAGTAATAAGTTACATTTCATTAAACAACATATTCATTCATAGCCCATCATTTCCATAAGAAATGTCGATGTGAAACTGATTCGTATTTGCATCGGCATACTCGTTTTACTCATAAATAAATATTTGTTGAGAGAGCACCTAGATGCCCTTCATGTAATGCTGATTTTATTGTTGCACATATACTAGCTGAGGGCTTTAACTCTTATTGCATGACATATTTTAAATTACGAGAATTAGTGGGAGAATCTCCCCATCAGTATATTTTTAACTATTTAAAGCCTATTGAATTTTATCATTTTAAATTGCTGTTCTTCCACAATGGACTTGTTTTGCTTGACTGATCTCTCGGTTTGATTGCTATTGTTTTACTGACTTGATTTTTAATATACTTTAAATATTTTAACTTCTCACTTGGTGCCATCTGAAACCATAGGATTGGTGCAGTATAGCCTACTTTTGGTTCTTACAGCATTAAAATTAAATTAACAAACCAATCTTAAATAATGTACTGAGCATGATATGGGAGAGACATGGACGCTCCTGTTCTTTTGAACGCTGTGACTTTCATCCAAATTGTTCTACATCTGATGTTTTTTTATTAAAATTTGGTAAGGGGATTTTAATCTTGGATTTTTTTTAAAAATTAGAGCAAGGAGTTTGTTAAAATTCAAATGGGAAATAGCTTTGGCTTATTAAGCAAATTGTCAAACAGAAGCTGAAAGAGTATGCAAATCTACATAAGTAAAGTTATAGTTTGTTTGTGATCATTTAATTCAGAAAAAATAATACTAATGAAATCATTGACGAAAAACACTATTTGAAATGAGGACAAACATTTTATTTTTAAAAAATACAAATAAAGGTTATATTAAAACAAAATTAATAGAAAATCTATATGTATATGTATAATACTACTCTTTAAAATAGTGTTATTCAAATCTGAAAAGTTCTCCATTTTCTTCGAGCTGACGAATCATTCACTGTATTTTCATCCTGTATGTTTTTGGATCCTTGTGAAGAGGCAACACTACGAAACCAACTTTGCTCTTGTTCAGACTTTGGTTTGGTCTGGTGGAAAAAGGAAGTCAAGATACATTCTGTTGCATAGTGGATCCAATCCATCAATACTTCAGCAAAGGCTGAATGCATTATAGGCGTCTGTACCCGTAGCTGGGAATTGTTCATCTTAACGCTCTTTGATTATTTAAGTTGCATGACCCAGATGCAGATTACTTGGTTTTTATCAAAAAAGCTGATGTAGATTTAAAATTGATGTCTTTCAATATTACCCCCCCCCCTTTTGTTAAAGATAAATAAATGTTTGATTTAAAATCTAACACAATGAATGGGAATCAGGAATTGGTGTTTCTTTAAATGATTGAAATGCTTAGGAGATTACTAATGTGACATATGTGCAATGTTAACTTGTTAGGGTTTGGTGTTTTTTCATAACAAATAATGTCCTGTATAAACAACTTATAATAAAAAATAAAATTATATCGTTTTTTTATTTTGGCAACATTATATTTGTATATATATATAATTTTAAACAAATACCACTTAACTTTTAAATTAATCTCTAAATTGTGCATTTGATACTCATGATTTTAATATGGCTATGTGTAGTAATGTAAAATACTTTAATATTTATTTTTAACACATGTAAAATGCAGGCATTGTAGTGATTTATATTTTTATATGATATAAATATGTATGCATATTAAAAATTACAATAAGTCCTAGAAGAAAAAAAAAAAAAACTAGAAAAAGAAATAAATAAACTAGTAATATGAAAATATTTTAAATTCTATAACAATCAAAAACAAATCAGAGATAAACAAAAATGCAATATTATCACTTGAATCCATCATAAAATATATGGTCTTTGAACATAATTTTTAAAAAGTTATGTTTTAAAATATCAAAGAGCCAAGAATAGAAACTCGTGTGATACAATTGTTTATTCTTTTTGGATTAATAAATCAAATTATGAGCTAGCTTTTATTAAAAAAAAAAATATTATTGTGATGATTGAAAATATAAAGTATTATAACCTGCCACAAGTTATGAAATTTCTTTCTGGAGCTTAAGATGGGGAAAAACTCTTCAGACTACCAAACATTGCCCTACCTTTTTAAATGCTAATTATTCTAAAAGTAATATTCTTTTATATTGTAAATTCAAAAATAAGTTGTTTTTGTAACAAGATTTCAACAGTAAAGACAAATTACTTAATAGCTGAATTGGTTTATGTAATCAATGCTCACTTCCTTTTCTTTGTAGTTTCTTAGATAGCATTCTTCAATATCATGAACGTTATCAACTTTTTCTCTAAAAGGTTATTTAAATATCATAGTGTAAATATAAATAAAACTCATTGGCCTTTTTTAGTGAGAAAATTTTTTAATTATATTTTTATAGTTCAAATTAAAACTTGAATTTTAATGGCCATAAACACATTATTCTGTAAAATGCTTTTTGAAGAATATTAATAAAACTGTGTAGATGTTTAATTGCCCATCAACTTTATTTTATAAAATAACCAGGCCTTCGGTATATATCCCTGAGTATTTTCCTATCCTACATCATTGGTTAGATGCCCCCAACCTGTTTTATTATTATGATTAAAGTAGTTATTTTGTTAATACCAGACTAAAAAGAAATATATTGAACAAAACCACAGCATCATGTAGTGATTAAATTACAGCAAACCACTATTTTTTCCAGTAACAAAGTTAAAATCTATGATTTTTATATTAGGCTAATATCTTCTTTTATTATTATTATCTTAGCAAAATGCATTGCTATCCCAAAATTTCAACTAGTTCTTAAACACTAAAGATTGCACAAATGCAAAATGATTTTTAAGGCCAATAAAGATTTTTCTTGAAGCTAAAGAACTTGACTCTTTTGAAAATGTCACTTTAAATAAAAACTAAAATAGAAATTTGCAATTTTTGTATTGAATCGCATGCCAAATCTTAGTCATAAATGTCAAGTTTAGAGTAATTGTTTTTATAGATAGGCATGATTTGGAAAATGGATTTCCTGGTTACTGGAAAGTAGAGATTCACCAAAATCTCAAGGTTAGAATTTTTTTAATGATTGCTCTTTGAATACAAGAAATTAAAAAAGATCAATTCTTAACTATACAATTTTGACTCTGCTAATTTCATAAGTTTGTAATTAACAAGTATAGCGAAATTATTTGTCACTGAAAAAGCATTAAAAATATTTATATAAAATATGTTTATTTTTTAATGGAAATGAAATAAAGCAAAAAATACAAACAAGATCTCTTTATTTAAAAACCAAACTGTGAAGACAATGTTACAAAAAATAAAGAGAATATTACGCATACTTTATTTACATAATAAATAATTCATTCTTATATTTTTAATTTACAAAAATTATCAATTAAATTTATTTTCTTCTACATGCATACAAGTTTAATATTATCCATGGTCTAAATTTCCCTCATTTGTACTTTCTTCTTTTAAAAGAATAGACTTTTTTGCTACAGTATCCATTGAGGTAGCGTTGGATAGCTTCACTTTTTTTTACCTCAAAATTCTTCCTTTTTTTATAGAGTGAAACCATTTTGTGGGTATTATTTTTTTATTCTTAGGTTCTAATTTAATTTCTTTATGCTCTGTAGAACTGAGTGTTAAACTGTAACAAATGTTTAAATTACAGGCATATTGTGATTTATTTGAATATATGCATTATCTGTCATGTCTGTGATAAGTTTCACTTTTGCATTTAAAGAATTCATTCTTACTTTCATTGTTTCAAATGAATTATTAATTTTTTTTATTTTAATTAAATTAGGTTTAGCCAAAGCATTTATATTATTATTTAAAAGACCAGTAAATTTATGCTAATTATTTAATAAAATTGATGTGTGATAAATGTGTTGCACACATAATTTAGAATAGCATTGTCTTGACACATGTAAGAGTAGTTATTTGTAAACAACATGCAGCTTCTACAAAATATAAAGCACTCATTATCTCAAGTGTGAACCTTAGTTATTGTGTATTTTTTCCCTAAAGAAAGTATTTCCCATTCATTATTTTTAATTTCATTAATATCAACTTTCAACTCTTTGCCTAGTTTATGTCTTAAATTCTGTGTTGCCCTTTTTGTAATTTTGCATTTTAAAACTGTAATAATGTGTTCAAAATTCTTATCATTTGCTAGTTTAATTAATTCTGATATAACTTTATCAACTCTCTTAATTTTTTTACCATCTAAATAAACATGTTTTAATAATCTATGAAAATGTATATGCATATTAGTGTTTATTCTTGCATTTACCCTAAAACAAAAAGCCCACATTTCTGTTCTATTAAGATAAAAAATTTGTAAAATACTCATCAAAGTCATTCGTATCACTGTCTTTCTTCAGCATTACACAAAAATTACTTAGTGTTACTTTAAATTTATCAACATCCAATTCATAAAGTAACGTGTATAATGTTTTGTAGACATCAATTTGTATTTCTTTCATTAACGATTTAAAATGCTTTCCAAGCTCTGTCAATATGCCAAGTACGTAATAAATATTTTTGACAAGAGCCATAGACACTAATCCAAGCATTTTTAAACATGATTGCGTCATCACTAATAAAAATTACTGTTCTTAAATTTTTTAATAAAGTTGATTTTAACACACTAGAAAAAGTGAGCCATTGCCTTCGTATCAACTGTTTACAGGGTGCAAAAGGCAACAGGAACTCCTTCCTCATATTCATCTATAGCAAGTATAGTTACCAATTCAAAATTATATCCAGACACACCATGTGTTGAATCTATACAAATTCTCTGAGCACCAAATTTACGTGGCATATTTTTCTGAAATTCATTGTTTCAAACTAACATAATATATTTTCTTTTAAAAATTTCATTTTCAACATCTTGTCTTGAAAAAAAATAGGGTTATATAATTCAGCTTTCATATTCTCGACCCAAACACTGACTCTATTTTCATCATTATGTAATATTGATCCTTCATGTCGAAGTGACCATCCAAACTGTTTTTTGAATTTTGTGGAAATCTTTTTTGCTTACTAGATGCTTTTTTTCAGGGTGTTTTCCATCAATTTTCTGATATCTTCCAAGATTCTTTTTTCTTGAACTTCATTCATGATTTTCTCTATAAAAACGCCATTTTGAGTTAGCTATTTAACTCTCAAAACCGTGATTTAATATAATTTCAATTTGGTCTGAAGCAAAAATAAGATTTATATATTTCACGACATAATAATTCTATTTCTTAATTTTACTTTTTTATTTGAAAATGTTTCATAATGAAGTGAATGAGGCACTGAATTTTTATAAAATATATTTCAGTGAACCACAGATCTCAATATGTGATTAAACTTTATCACATTTATATTAATGCAATACTGCATTATTTAAATTCCCTTAAGAATATAAAAAAATTTATAATCTGATATATTAATTTTTTTTTCTTTTTAATATGATTGTTTTGGTTTTTTAATCTTTTTCATGTATGCCCTCCATAAGGGCATATGTAAACAAAAAAATCCACTATTAATTAAATATCATAAATTAAAGAACTATTTTGTTAAAAAATCTGAAAAATTCCATAAAACAAAACTATTTAAGTACATGGGCATTTTTTTCCTGTCATAAGTATACATATTTTGAAAAATTAAATAAATAAAACATTTTTGATGTGCCTCTCTACCCATATCTTCTTACATTTTTTTTTAAATATAATTGGAGGCGAATAAAATAAAAACTCAGTTAAAGTTTTAAATTTATTTGTATATTCTGTTGTGATAATGATCATGTAACCAACTTGAGCAATTAAGATTAATAAACTTCAGAAATACATTTTTTTCATGCTGAAGATGAGAAAACAATATATACTATATATATATTGCCTATCCTAAAATCTTGAATATTAAAGTTTAAAAAAAATAGAATAGAATAAATATTATTTACGCTCATCCTTTATATCTATTTAATTGAATGTATTCATTTCCAATATGAAAATAAATGTTCTTCTTTCTACCCTTCCCAATCAAACAAGACAGTTATTTTAAATTTCAAATAATATTTCCAAAATTGTTTCTTCTGCTGCATAAACGTACCAGCTAGCATATATATTTTTTAAAAAGCTTTTTTAGAAATGTTTTCTAAATAAAGCATTAACTCGGAGATGAATACTAGCAAAGAGCTCCACCACCACCCCTCATCAGTGCCATTTTTCATTTTTTTTTTTTACTATTTAAAATATTTTAGCAATATAAATGATAGTTTAGTAAATCTGATGTATTGTTGGCCAGTTAAAAACTGGTCTGAGACAAAAAAAAAATCCCAGTAATAAATATATACATTGCATTTGTTTCATTGCGATGAATCATTGACTTGCCAAATTTACATGTTTAAATACAAGCCTCAAGAGTTAGAGAACACTTTAATATTCCCTGGACTTAATATCAACTTATAAACAGAACTTTATACAGATTTGACGGAACCTAGTTCAAAGCAAGAAATTATGATGAATTTTGGGAATTGAGATAGGTTTGTATGATTATTAAATCTAAAAAAATTTTCATAATGTAAAAGATGAGTTTTATTCACTTATTTCTTTAAATTTAGCTTCACCACGGAGAGCAGCTTTTAACTAAAATAACTTTTGATCATTCGTTAATTCGGTGTTAACGTTTATTAGACATATGAATTGATTTTTGAAATTATTGAATTCTTCAGTTTTTCCGTAGAATAGAGGTAAGACAATTTCTGGAAGTTTCGATGGCGTTTCAGCTGATCTAGATGTAGCCTGTTGCTCCACTTCCTTAATTCTTCTAAATTATGCTTGAGGATTCGACTCTCTACTTCTAGTCATTCTCATAGCCGAGCTTGATAACTCCTTTTCGAAAGATTAGATTTCCTTTTTCCGGGCATTTCGAAAAACTATCTAGTAATAACAAATCAAAAAGTTAAAAACTATCCTAAAAACAATGTACTTTGAACTGTAAGCACTTACGGAGAATATATAGCATAAAAATGCAACTTAACCAATTTTAAAGTGCACAACTAAGCTAAAAACAACTTATTTACAGTGTGCACTTGAAATAAAACAGCAAATCCAGTCCGTATTCCTTTAAAATCAAGTCAAATCCATTTTATTTCTTGATCGAGATAGCTACAACAGTATGATAACATACTTTTTAAACTTTTAATTTAATGAAAACACAATTGTCGACAATCACTCGTGGGTTTTCAACGCCATTTGGCGTACGTAAGTGTCTGACTTTCCTACGCCAGTTAGGGCAACGCAATGCAGACTAGAAATAAACGAACCAGCCTGTCTTAGTCATAAAGTCCTCCATGTCGGGAGTAATATCATTGGGGGTGCTGCTTCAGAGGTGATCGTCCTTTGATCCATGTCTAAATTACAATATGCGAATGAAATGTAGCAGCAATGCCGAATGCAGCAAATAAAATGAAATATATAAATATAGCCTGAAATGTATGAATGTAGGGCTCTGATACATGAGTAGCTAAATCGTAATCTCTTGGCACTAGGAAGTGCTACTGAAAAACAAGAGAAGCAGAAAATTGGGCTTGAAATTCCTGTCTCTTTAGTCAGCAGGCGTATCAATGACAAGTGCCATTAGAAACAACAACAAAACAATATAATCATGAACCAACTCAAATTTTTGCCTGTTAAAAAAGATTAACACCCTTTTCGTTAAAGGTGTTGCGTCACGATCAAACTCCGTGAGAGGTAAGTTTCCTTTTTCGGAAGTGGCAACAAGAAGTGAAAGAGATTTTTTGAAAATATGGCGAAGGAGAGGCGTTGAATGTTTTGTGCTGTACTGTTTTGGTTTAAATATATATTATTGTTTGTTTCTTCTGCGTTGTCATCAATCAACAAAACTGCCTACATTTATTTTCTAAGTCAATCCTAATAGGAACTACAAAAGGGCTTTTCCAGTGATCGTTTGAACATTTGGATCTTCTTGGAATTGGTGTTTCGGCCATATTTGTAGAGATATTTTGATGTTATGCAATGCATATTAGAGAATTAACACGTTAAATCATTTGGAATTACATCGACTCTACGAAACACAACTTTAGTAACAGAAACAAAAGTAAACACTAATTTTTAAAGCAATTTCTGATTGCCAACTCGGAAAAACATAAGTAAAAATATTT
>JAPMOQ010033440.1:0-11063 GCA_026543055.1 Argiope trifasciata
ATCATTGAATACTTTTCAAATGTACTAAAGAAGATATACTCGTCATAGTTCATCTAGGAGTATCTAATTGCCTAGTTGGAGTTGAGCGCAGCGCATCTATAAACATAGCGTTTTTCGCCATGGAAAAGGAAAATTTACCTTTTATTCAGCAGACCTGAAATTAGAAAAAGAAATCATAACATAATAGCTATTGCTAATATATATGTAAACTAATCTAATTTCTAATGAATTCAATTTCAGATTTTAACAAGTTTCTACTGAATACATATATGCAACGATTTTTTTTTTATAAATTATGCCTTCCGAATTGAAATAAAAAAAATTATTATTAAGATTTCTGTTTATTAGGCCGCATTACTTATAATACATACACACGCACACATAAAAGTTTATTTATTTTAAAATGTGAATAGTTGAAAATGATATGGTTAAATTAATAAAATTGAACGTTTAACAGTAATTCTGGTATATGCTCCCTTTATATATTAATACGAAAGAATTTAATTAGCAAGATAGATTATAAGAAAATAAAAAAGCTTCAAATAAACATATTATTAATATATTTTATAAGATCTGAGAATAGATTTACAAGAAAATTAGTTAAACAAATACGGTTAAATAGATTCTCACATGTAATAAATATAAAATTAATTATACTTCTATTTAATAATTCGCAGATGCGGAAGGCCTAGTATTTTATGATTCATAAAATTAGTAATTTTCACAAATCTGTAATTTTTTTCACTTACGTACTTGTGATCCCTTTCATTTCAGTGCCTAATTACAAATACTCCTCTGAGGATACACATACAGTCTAACGTCTCAAGCTACTATTTTTTGGGAGTTTTTAATTTTTTTAAATATTTCTAACTGGATAAAGTAGTAAATGTATTAATTAGGATGTGTGATTCGTATTCACATTTGCATACATTAAGTACATATGTGAGTAAATTTTGTCAAAATGACATATTTTGTTTTAATAAAAGGAATAGTTTCTATTACATTTATGAAAGCAAACTAATCATGAAAAGTGACTGAAAGAATTGTGTGCATTTTTCCTAGAATAGGAATAAAATTTTATGATAACTGTTAAAATACTATTTTGTATATGAATAATTTTCAACAAGTAGAACATTTCACGGGTACAGCTAAAAACATGAAGAACGCGTTTAAACTTCTCTCAAATGATTTTATAAACTTCAGCCCATTTGTAAAATATATTATTACTGCAGTTTAAATATAAATTAGTTTTTCTCTCCTGTATCTCTAACTTCACCAGCAATGTTCTGTCCAATTCCGAATACCATTTGCTTAAAAGCGAGACCACTGCAAAATCAAGTCTTGGTAAATCAGAGTGTAAGACATGTTCAGAAATGACACTTTCTTAACATCTGTCTCCCATACCGGATTTAAAAAAACAGGTTTTTTTTTAGATAAAGTTTACATTTTTCATAAAATCGTAAAATAGTGTGAACTTGAACTGCAAGTGGGATATATTTGCCAGGTGCAAACGAGACGTCCAGCTGCATCATTCATGAGAAATTGCCGCTATCGTATTCCGAGTGTTTAGTTTTAGAATGGATCACGAGTTCTTGCTCTTCCTGTGCTTAGGGAGAAGATATATTCGAAGAAATCGAGTAAGAAAATTCTACAGGAAACATTTTTCTAAAGTAATCGTGCACAGATAAAAAATTCGTGTCTTTGTCTAATAAAAATAATATAAGCGAGTGATCTCTGATAGAGAGCATTCTGCGAGTTGGGCAGATTTATAAATAAATATTTCACTGATAAGAATTAAAATAAATAATGTTTATAATATCGCCTTTTAATTTTGGTTCTTTTTTGATTAAAAATTCAATAAACATAATGAAATGAATCAAGCACTTGCCACCATGAAATTGCAAATTAAAATGTTTGTGTACCTTTAAAATGAAATATTTCTTAGCATAATTAGAGAACGAAGCTTTAATTACAACAAGCGTTAGGCAGTGGTGCCCTGGCGGCAAGATCTCGGCTTTGGAATTGGAGGGTTTCAGGTTTAAAAGCCGATTCTACCGTAGAACCGCCGTGTAAGGAGGTATGTTGCATGTTACACCCGCCAGGCCAAAATTTCTTCCTCTGGTGTGGTATGGAAAGGGGATATCAGCTCGTTATCATCATCTGATAGCGGCTCAAAATGGCGAAGTCCGTCTCAAAATAGCCCAAGAGTTGCTTCAAAATTGAACGTTAATATAACCAAACAGAACTTACTGTAAACGTTTACAAAATGCAGTTCAGTAAACTTCAAATGTTTCTATTATGAATTTTTTATATCTTATAATAAAAGTTGTCTTCATTTTGGAACCCTCATTCTCTTTTATTCAGACATTTTAGGAAATTTATAAAAGCTTAATTCTTTATTTCATATATCTTCAAGGGAAGCTGAAAAAGGAAGATTAGAGCAACATAAAACAATGAAATAATCATTTCTTCTCAGGAGATTTGGGGCACAATTGACCCCTACCTCTGTTTCCCTGCAAAAGTTTCAAATAATTTTCATGCTATAGCTATGACAGTGAGAAGAGCAGATTCAGAAATCTCATCGCAAGAGTTCTCGTTGATAGAGACATTTTGCACTGATAGCGAAATCTTATAGACACAATGAAGATGGCTCAGATACACCATATAGACATGAAAATTCTGGAAATGATTATGATATACAATCGGCACAAAATGCAGATTCCTAATGCTCAAGAAAAATCCTTACCTGCTCCCAAATGCGTAGCTAATATTTATGCAAAATTAATTCTTTTATAATTTGAATAAATGGTTTTGGAATTTATTTTACACTGAGTGAGTGATGATATAAAATTGTTTCGAGAATGTGTTTAAAAATTAAGGTCAAAAGTTATGTAATTTAGAAATTTTATGTTTTAGCTTCTCGATTCTAAAAAATATCAAATGTAAACTGAATGTAAAATATAGATTTTCTTATTAACTCCAAAATCTTTATAGAGGGGAAAAACGACTTAATATTAAACGTAATATTAAATTTAATGTTAAATTTTGTATGAATAAAATAGGGAAAATGAAAATGAAAATAGAAGACTTACAAATAAAGGGTGTAAGCAATTTTGATTTTTTTAATATTAAAAATCGCATTTATATCTTAAATGAGCACATATTTGTAAGGCAAATCTTTTATGTACTCATCTTATTTTATATTTATACAAATAGTTAAGAAGGTAAAAGATAAATAACTGGCAATTTAGGGTTTAAAGGACCATGCACGTGTGTTAATGTTCAAAAAATGAGTCCTTGTCCTAAAGGATTAAAATGTTTAATTTTATTCGAATTTTGTCTAGAATGCTGCATTGAGATGCAAATCAGAAAAAAAGTAAACTATTTTTTTGATGCTCTACACGATAATTAATCGAAAAGAAAAGATTTCTTTTTATTAACGATCAATGATACGCTTAATTATTAAATTTTAAGTCTTCTTTTTACCAATGAAGAATCATTATGATGTTAAATGTTTCTCAGTAATTGTGATTATTGATGAGGGATGTCTAAATATTAATCACACTATAGTAATTTTCTCACACTAGTTATCCTATTTATTTTTAAAAAATCATTACACTCTGAAATATGCTACCTTAGTTACCCACCTATGAATGAATGCCCACTCAATAATAATCAATTTAATTATTTCCCAGATACCCCTTTTGCACAATATTATACAATGCTGCGCGATATTTTATTACATAATTTAATATTTAACAATAATCTATATCTATACTTATAATAAAGCTCAATGTGTGTGTGTGCGTGTGTGTGTGTGTTGGCGCTCTACAGGTCAGACCGTTGGACCTACAGCTACCAAATTTGGTACATGTATACCTTGGAGGTCCGGAATGTGCACCTCGGAACCCTTTTTTCGAATTTTTAATTAGAATTTGAATTAATTAAAATTTAAGTGAAATTACGACGTTTTTCCGCTATAACTTCCGAAAATATTATTGCACAAACATGATTTTTATTTCAATTTAAAGATAAAAAAATTAGCTTTCTAATGGTATCAGTTTTTTAAATTTATAATGTAAACTTCTATTTTTAATGAATTTTTAAAGAAATATTTTAACCATGTTTTTATCACGTGACTGGATAAAATAAAAGAATGCCGGAAGTTCAAAATAAATTACCATCGCAAAATAAATCTACAGAAATGGTACTTTCAGCACGTGACTGGATAAAATAAAAGAAGTATAAAATGTGATATTTTCTTTGAAAAATAAATGCAAAGGAAAGGTTTCTACAATCGTTTGCAATATCTATATCATTAACTCAATAAATCTTCTTTAATTACGGTAAACTTGATTGAATTTTGACAGGATATGCATTGAAACCCCGATTTAATGGCATATTTATGTAATCGTTTGCAATATCTGTATCATTAATTTAATACTTTTTTTCCCTTTCTCGCTTTCTTTAAAAAAACATATTTATTATTTTGGCAACACAATCGAAATTTTTTTTTAATATTTTTGAGGCATAACCGATGGTTAAAACTGACTGATTTATAAAATTAAAGAATATTATTAGGAAAAGGTGTACTTTTAGAACTTTCCGTCCGTCATCTTAAAGAAAATACTAATTTAAGGTCAATCAATGCCCGGAATTACTTGAAGACCAATGAATATGTGATTTAATTGAAAATTTTAGAACGCATTACTCATGGCGAACCAGCTGGTCGCCAAAGGCGGCTAGTACACAATATGACGAATATTGTCAAATATCCCACAATATTGTGCCATATATGTGTGCTACTAGGGTTGCGAAAACGTATTTTGTGGCGTTCATAAACGATCGTTATGTGAAGAATCAGAGTAAGGTATGGAACAGAGATATATTATTGCGTTCATGAATGTTAGTTGTATAAGTAATCAGAGTAAGATGTTGTAAAACGATATTTTATTACGTTTATGAGTAATATTCATATAAAGAATGATATTAAGGCGCGGTACAGGGATATTTCCTTACATTTATTAATGATCTTCGTGTAAAGGGTTAAAGTTATGGTTAATGATTTTGCATTAGGGCCAGAAATGATATTATAGTCATGTTTATTTTTTAGTTCAGTGCCAATTACTACTCCTAAATATAGTTCCACATTTGCTTTATAATGCTAAATTTATTCTTTATAATTCAAGATTTCTATACATATAATTGAATGATGTATTTTTCTATGACATCTCATGTCTGAATGATATTATATGTGACTTTTTTTATTAAGTCATTAAGAGCACAATATTTCAGATTGTTTATTGTCATACATAGCATAATGTGAACTGTATCTATAGACTTAAAATGTTTACAAACAAATTATTGGGGATGCTTATATTCATCTAGTATATTTCAAAATTTATTAATAATTTTTAATGTGTTAATAATTTGTTTTAAAGCTCTTATTATGTTAGTTAATTCGCTTGAAAAAACATCTTTTTTCCATGTTTTAAGGAAACAAAGTCATTCATTAGATTATATTGTGGCTTAATTGTTAGCCATTCAAAGCGAAGAGAATTTGGTGCATTTTTTCCCCTATATTTGAACTATTTTTTATCAATACTGAGAGAGTTATAGAAACTCAATGAACTATTATAAATACAATTAATAGAAGGTCCAAGGAATACTGCGCTTTAATATGTAGTATTTATTACAGTCTTCTACAGTATACAGTCCTATTAATGCTGAGTTTAAAACTCGAATTAATACCTTGTAATGCAGTAATCAAACAGTTTCAGATTAGCTTGAACTTTATTTTACTTCTCTGATTTTTTTATTTAACATCTAATCAAATTTAAATTATATATATATATATATATATATATATATATATATATATATATATATATATATTCTAAGAATAATTTAGGTAAGGATTACAGATTTTTCTACAAAATGTACGTAAAAGGACGTTTCGAAAATTGATTGAGGATTTGATAAAGCTTTTTCAAAATTGGTCTATTACAGAAGTGGATGATGAAGTTCAAATTTGCTAAAATGGATTTCGTATGAGAATTTACTTGCGATTATTTCAAAATCTTCAACAATCACCCCTATATCATTTTTCGCTGATGAAAAAAAAATCCAAACGTCGCAAATATCAAAACAGACCAATGCAAATTTCAAAGAATATTGGTTTATAGCCTGTGGAAATCAAACTGAAGATATATTTTGTAATTATTTAAGTATTTTTGAACAAAATCTGCAGCTGTTTTTAATATGTTTAAACTAGACAAATGATTAACCTTCTTTCTATAGTTAGAATCAATGACATAAAATAGATAAATTTATTCCCTTTTCCTTACAGGAAAGGTGACTGAATATTTAAAAAATATTTGTGTTTCTTCTGATGTTGATTTTAAAAACAATCAGCATCTTCAGATTAAAAAAAGTGCCTTCAAAAACTCTTTTGCGTTCGAAATTTCAAACAAATCAGAATTAAATTCACAAACGTGTGAAGTTGGGCTCAAAAATACACTTAAATCCTCTGTCAGGAAAAAACGAAATCACTTTTTGAACAACCAAGTATATAAAAATAATCTGTATAAAAAGTTTTGTGCCCCAGTCAAAGTTATATTTACAGAAATAAATTTTTAATAGGTATTTAAATGTTGAAATTACATTAAAAATTTTTGAAATCATATTTTTAATCTCATTAAATATTACTTAATTAATGATAATTAATGTATTCATCGTTGATGAAAAAATTGTTTAAAATAACTATATATTTTTACACCTTGATTCAAACAGACGACATGAAGACTGGTAGGTATTCTAGAAGGCATCATTTAATATTAGAATTGTGTGAAAAATTAGAATTTAATATATCACTTTTTTTAAAATATAATAATTAGTGCATTAGATATTAATTAATTAAAAATTAGTATATTATGATTTTTTCTCAATGAAATGAGTTTAAACAAAATAAATAATGGTCTACTGTAAACTAATTATATTTTTAAAATAGGATTTATTATTTAAAGTTAAAATGTCAAAAAATAATCTTCTATTGCGTACGTAATTATGTAATTTTACAAGAACAGTGCCATAGCACTTTGTTCGAAAAGACCAATTATTTTTTCGCAGACTTTTCCCTATATATGAGAGACTCTCTCTAAAGTAGCCTATAATTCATCCCAAGAATTCATCAGTTAAAATCTCTAGAAACAAGGGCTTAGATGAATAATTCTTCAACTTAACCTGCTGGAAAATGACTTAGCCAAATGTACATTTCAAGCTTTGGAAAATTCTGTTTGAAGAAGAGACTTAAGTGAAAATTAAACTTAAATCCTATACCTCCCCCTTTTATGTATTGGAATCTGAACATGAGCTGCCGTGGTAATGCGAGAGGTACGCTTAAGTTTTAAATGCATCCAAAAGTGTAACCTGCGAGATAAAGACTCAAATTTTCTGAGTAATTGGGAAGCGGAAGTCGATCATTCGTCGAGACGGGAAGTAAGCTTCTTACGCGAGCTCATCTTCGCGGATTCTGTTCCCGCATTCCGAAAAGTCAGCACTCTTAAAACAAACTCAATTTTCTAATCTCAGAGCAATTAAAATCACAGCAATAATCTTTTATATTTGCTATAAGATAATTAAATATAGTTATGGAATTTAATCAGATTGTTGCTGATCACATGAGTTTATTTGAAGTTTGAAACTTTTAGTATCTTTTAAAATCCCCTTAGATTAGGAAGATTCAAAAGATTGTTTCTGTTATAAGCAGCTTTATGAGTACGCATTTTTGAGTTCGAAGATGCTTTTAGCTTCAAGTAATGTTTCTTAGTTAATGTTTCTTATTTGAAAATGAAAGTCTGAAAGTTTGAAATGAAAGCATCATAATCTTTCATCCTTTGATTATAATGCTATGAAGCATTGTAATCAAATGATGAAAGATTATGACATATTTGTTAAAAAATATTTGAAATGTGAAATTAATACACCGCAGTTAAAAAGGAACATATTGATTAAATGTAGTTTGTTAGTAAATCCAAAATTTAAAAAAAAATCATCATTACAAAAAATCTTCCTTGTGTTAATTTATTTAAGACTAGATAATGTCTTAAAACTGTTATGTTATGTGTCTCTTAAATTTTTATATATTTTTATTCAAAGAGCTCTTGCGAGTGTCTTTCGTTATACGTTTTTATTTAAATTCACTCTTCTAAAGAATAAAAGCAATATGACTTTTTTAATGTTGCTCTTTTTCTTATTTTCTACGATAAGATTTTTGAATTTATTATCACTTAGCACAAGTTGCTGCTAAAGGAAACAGATATTAAACATTGATTTACACATTGATTTCATTCCAAATATAAATTGGTTTTTTATGTTTTTTAAACATTTTTATAACACTAGCTGTTACCAGGAGAGTTGCTGCCTCCAAAAAAAATAATATTGTGTTATCAATCAATAACTTGGCAATATTTTATCTAAATAAGATGAGCAGTATAAGACAGTATATAAAATACTGACAAACAAATATTCATTTTTATAGATTGGATTTGTGTATTCTTTTGAACTGCAAAACTTGATGTTCGCTCAGAATGTTGATGAAAGAAACTATTTATAAAATCTTGTGATTCGTTTAATATTCGTTCAGAATTCTCAAGTTTAATTTTAGAAAATCTGTTTAAAATATTTTACCGAATCACTCTCTTAGCTTGCCATGACACTTGGTGCTACCGAAAACCACTCTCTTTGCTCGCCAAAACACTTGGCGCTCGTTCGGGTTTCTCAGACTCACTGGTGAGGGAGTGTGATATATGAGGATTATAGTGATATCTTATTGAGCCAGCAAAAGCCACTAAGTACGGGTGATCACATTTGTCTAGCGAATATGTTAAGCCGTTGTAAATCTTAAGGTGGCGAGTTCGATCCTTGGCGCAAATCAATATTCACACGGCGTGTCTGCACAAAAAGCCTTCGCCATAAAGAAATTACTTTTTAATAGATAGTTTTACACGTTAATAATATTTTCAAAATACTTCTTATTTTCGAAAGTATTGTTTTTAAAAAATCTAGTTTATAAAATGAATTGTTGTTAATGTACGTCATAATGGAAATAAGTATTTACAATAGCGTGTGAAGAAAATTATTTCAATTCGAAATGCTTGAAAGTGATGAGTGCATACGATTCATTACCTGGAAACGCAGGACTCAATATCGGTAGGTGCGATGGAAAGGAGGAAAAGTGACAGCCGTCCACTTCATTATGAATCCGTCCTGTAACAACCGGCTCCCTCCTCCGGAGGTCTTCGTTAACTGCAGAAAAGGAAGCCTGGCAACGACAAATCATTTTCAGATGCTTCTCATCTGACCTTTGAATGAATGGGTGGAAAAATACATTTCTCGGTACAGAAACTCTCGCTACAACGATACCCGATACAACAATAACTCCCTCTACTACAATAATGTTTTGTGGTCCCGGTGATTTTGCATATAAACTAATGTTAATCTCCCCTCAATATTGCGATATTCTCTAGAACAATAAACCTCTTTAAAACGATTTTTTCAATCTAAATTTCAGTATTATTTTCTCCCTTTATAATAATATTTTGATTTTCAAATGCTTTTTATTTTTCCGTTTTCTTTTGTTATTTTTTCCGTCTATTGAGACTCATTGTGGATATTCAACTTATCCCTGAATAAATAGCTATTGTTCAGATTTCAAAACAGATGAAGACCACCCTTTTGGGAATTGGAGTTGGTGAGGGGGGGGGGGGGGAAGTGTAAATGTATGCCTAGTCTCATTTCCCAGTAAGCTTTGGAATTCTGATAAGGTTTAAGGACATCTGGACCTGTCTGGTCACCTTGTCAAAGAACAAGTGCCCTTTGTTAGAGGAACAGAGGAAGATGGAGGCGGGGTGAGTGAGTGACGTCTGAAAAGTGAGTTCAAAGGTTGTTTTATAATCTTTAACGATTTTGAGTTCTACGCGAAACATTTGGTTTAAACTTTTCTTTCTTTCACGCGATATTGTTTCCTAAAGGCCTTATCACACGGTGAAATGTCGCCAGCAATTTTCCGTTTCTACCCTCAAAAACCGGTCAAGAAAGTTTCATAATCGAAGACTTATTATGAAGATGATGATGATATTGACGATGATGATAATACAGGTCCATCGCAGTCCTTATTGTCATCCCAGGAAGCTCTTCAATCTGTGAATTCCCTGCGGACATTTTTTTCAAGCCTTCCGTCGACAAATGAAGAACATTTTCGTGCACTAGACTCAATGCATACAGTATTGGTGAACTTAACAGTTAAAAAAATAAATAAACAAACAAAAATACTGGATTATTTTCAATAAAAAGTGTTTTCAGGTATGTGAATATTTCTGTGCTTATTTTCTGAGGTTATCTTATTTATTTATTTATTTAGTATTTAAACCACTATATTAGTATTTTACAAATTAATTTCTTCTAAATATAGACTTAAAAGTAGTATGTTATGCATCTTAAACCAATAATAATAAAAAAACCATTATTAAATGCTCAAAATATGTGTGCCCTCGATCTAACAATATGCCTCTCTACAACAATATATTTATTTGGTCCCTAAAATATTGTTGTAACGAGGTTTCACTGTATTTCAATTTGTTTAAGAATTCGTAACAGATTGATACATTAATTTTTGTTTGTATGAAATTTCATATAAACGATGAAAATGCCTGAAAATGAATGAGTATATCATATATATTATGTGATATATATGGAACACATATATGTACGTATATGTAATTTGTTAATCTGATAATAATTTAAAGCATGATACACTGATTTTTTGTCTCGATAATTTTACTCTAAAAAAGAACAGGACATTTCTGAAATTTGCTCTAGTCTCGGTATCTATTTCAATCCCTACTACCTTAGTAGCATACAAATATTGTGTAATATTGCATGATATTGATCAATATTATATAATATCGCACAATATTGTACAATATAGTGTAAAAGTCTATGCCACCTGGGTATTATTTTCTCACTCACCCTATATTATATAGATATATATATATATGTGTGTG
>JAPMOQ010033440.1:20903-44495 GCA_026543055.1 Argiope trifasciata
TTACCGGAGTTTATTAATTCTGGGGCGATTTTCGACTTGGCAACCATTCCTCGTATTATAGTATTAGATTAATTCAATAACATTCCCTTATTTTTTTGCCCTTATTCATATTAAAAGCAGTTTCAAAAACAGTAATTCAATAACTCCATAAAGAGCAACAAATTCTTTGATGAAGATAAACGCGTCTCTATGCATGTGCTCATGCTCAGACGCATGTGTTCATATTTAGACGCATGTGTTCATATCTAGACGTATGTGTTCATACTGCTGAAAGAACAACTTGAAGATACTGTGGAAATCATTGTATTCAAGAACAAAATGTCATGAGATAATTAGAGCCTAATGAACACAGCAGAGTCATTTTGATTCCATTCCCAAGTTACGAGTTCTGAACTTGGAATAATCACGTGTTTTAAAATTAGAATAATCATGTGTTGTGGAATTGGAATAATCATGTGTTTCGAAATAATCATGTCCATAAAAAGTTTGAGACATTACTCTAAAATCATTTACCAGATTCAGGGAAGTATTAAATGTGAAAATTTCCAACAATTTCATGGTCGAATTTTTTTTTTATGACAGTTAGGATTGTTTTTATTTTCATATTTTTTATACGTGGAAGTAAAAAATGATCTTTCGGCTAAAGTATCATCTCACTTGAAAGATAAACAGAAGAAACTTAATCCTATAAAAGATTTGACGAAAGTTTCTTTCAAACTCTGCATCTCATTGGTTTCCGAGTGATTACATTTAATTACTGGCTTGAAATCACGAACTGAAAAAAAATCTGGAAAAAAGAGTGATATTTTTCAAAGACATTTCATTTTGTTTCTCATTTTTCTACCATAAGCTTTGTAGGCATCCTTGTAACATGAAAATGTAACTAAAACAGCATAAAAGAATTCTTAAGAGTGTTTTGTAAGCATATTCAAACAGCGAAACTTTCCAAATTTTTGTAAACAGTAAAATAACTTCATAACAGCAAATTTCAGAAGGACTTTAAAAAACCCTGTGAAGTAACAACCGCTTTTCAGAGTTTATTTTTTGTTGTTTGGTTACTGGTAAGAATGACTTAAAAGTTTCATTCAAAACAGAAAAAAAGATTGAGATGCGAATTTTTATGGCCGAAAACGAGTCTCTCTTGTGCATCGAGATTAAAAATTATGTTTCAAAACAAATAATGCTTTGAAAGAAATACATCTAGAAATAATGCTTTGGTAGAAGAAATATTTAATCAACATATTGAAATATCGTTTGAAAATTT
The DNA here is from genome assembly GCA_026543055.1 of Argiope trifasciata. Taxonomy (NCBI): domain Eukaryota; kingdom Metazoa; phylum Arthropoda; class Arachnida; order Araneae; family Araneidae; genus Argiope; species Argiope trifasciata. The sequence continues at coordinate 22,168 of JAPMOQ010033440.1, forward strand.
CATCAAAATAAAAAGCACACGCATTGAGTTTGAGGAATAGATTTCGAATCTTGTGATTTCCCTTTTTATTTAAAACGAGTTATTACCCGGCGCGTTGCTGCTACAGAAAAAAATCTTGGAAACTTAGTTTAAAATTTGAAACAGTTATCTTGTTTAATAAATAATGATATTTATTTTCTTGTTCAACGGGAACAAATTTATTCAAATTATAGGACATACAAAGGAGAAGTATAAAGAGTATTTATTCTTTTTTTATTATTCTATTCCACAAACGAACATTCATTTTCATGTATTGTATTTGTGTATTCTTTCAGACTTGTAAAGCTTTGGGGTTCTTTCAGAATGGTCGTGAAAGAAACTATTTATTGTATCTCGGGACTCGTTTCATATTCGTTCAGAATTCTCAAGTTTAATATTAGAAAATATGATAAAAAAATTTTAAAAAAAATTATTAAACATAGAAAATAAATGTATACCATAAAATCTTTATTATAACCGAAAAGATATTTTTTTGAAAACTTAGATGGTGCAAAATTATTTGTACTATAATGTTTTCGGAAATACTCCAAAAACGCTAAAATTATTTTAAATATTTAGTGAGAATTTCAAACCTATAGGATTGGGTCCCCTAAACCTTTCTTGCACCCTCTCTAATAACCTCAGAGAAAGACTCACCTGGCATTAACGTGCAATAGCTACAAAATATTAACGTTTAGCTTAAATTTCACATCTTTATTGAATTTCCTGTGTTTCTTTGGCGTGTTATTTCGGGTCTATGTATATATATATATATATATATATATACATACATAGATAGATGGAAAGATAGATAGATATAGATATATGTGTGTGAGTGTGTGTTTACATTTAAAAAATATCCCTTGTGTAAAGCCGTTCATTTTAAATCTATATAAAATGCTTATAAGCAAACAACAGTATACTATTAAAGCGGAAAATTTTATTGGCTCTTTAAAAATTGGAAATTTTTTAGTTTTTTTTAAGTAGTTTCTTTTGACTCTCATGACTCAATAGGTTCAATAGGTCTTCCGTTTCGCCATGAGTTAGACGCGTGGATACGTTTGCGTTAACCTTTTCAATAGTTTTAATCATGTCAATCTGTATTTTCAACTATTTCTTACATTAAACTAATACTTTCATATTTAATCAAATACTTTATACTTGTATATATATATTTACAATATAGATGGAAAGAATGAGAGTCAAGGGGATTTTCATCTAATGAAGTTAGTACAGAATAAATCACGTTTTTAAAATATTTGCTTCGCCTTTTTGAAATGATACATGCTGCGAAACTGATAAATGTCCATTAGAGTTAAGATTAATTTTTATTCGTATTAATTAACAGACAAAATACATTGTCTGTTTTAAAGTGATTTTGAAAGAGGAATCTTGGACTTGTTAGGTATTACTCTTTTCCTTGTCATGTATTTTATTTTTATTCATGCATTTATTTATTTATTTTGTCTGGCTATCTTGAATCCATTGAAACTGCATGCATTTGGTTATATCCAAAGTATGTGTCAGTGACAACTCCTAACCCATAGGAAGTTCAGCATGTTTGAATCACTGTTGTATTAATTCTGGTTATAAATTGTGAATGTGAGATGAGTTTTTAAGTTCTTTGCACACCAAATGCATGTTTTATGTAACTAAGCGGAAAAAAACAAATTGCCTCTCCATTCAACTCTTTTCTCAGAACATATACAGGAAAAAGTAGAAACTGAGACGGTGATAAGTAATTTATACATTTCATTTTTTGGATTTAGTAACTTTTCCGTCGGTTTTAAATGAATTCTAATTTGAGATTTCAATTTAGCGTTCAGTTGGTATCCTTAACCTCGTCGTTGCCTGTCTGTCATTCTCATTCTCTTTTTCAAGGTTGGCAAAGAGTACAAGGCATCGCTTGAAGCCTTTCTCAGTTGAGCAGTTCGGGCAGTAGGAGTGCGTGTGCAAGACATAGAAAGCGCTGCGTCTGCGAAAATGCGCTCCTATTCGCCGCGGGAGGTCTCACATGGAGGGGGAAAAGCAATTTTTTTAATTGAAATTTAATTTAAATTTCGAATTCTTTATCGCTTCTCGGCCTTTTGGCTAAGATCGAAGTGTAGTGCTCTTTTCGCTCCTGCGTCTAAGTCCCGAAAATGTAGTAAAAAGTAACCGAATATTGGAAAATTTTATATGTGCGTGTGCAGCAAGACAAGTTCTTCAATTTGATGTAATTTTTACGTAAGTGTGATCATTATTTTTCATCATTTTGGCCGTTTTTTGCTAGACTTAGCCATTTCGCCGTGACGAGTGAAGTACTCCAACCCTAAAAAAGTTGTTATCGACCCGTTCTTGTGCTCCAAAAGTGGTTTTAGGATTTCCGCAAGATAGGGGAGTAGATTCCCTACGTTCCGGTGCCCTGAGTTCACTTTTGTGCAAAAAGTGTGTGTTTTATGGTGTTTATAGTGATTTACTTCTCCCCCTATGTTGAATTCCCATAGGGATGAAAAGGGATTAAACTAAGTCCGGAGCCGTGCCAGCAGAGTACATGTTGACTTAATTTCCATAGAGATCAAGTAATTCTGATCCTTTTGATATTAATTTTGTGTAATTTGATGCAGTAGATCAGGAGTTATGATATTTTTCATGTTTTCCGACCCACGTGTTCCGATATAAACATTGGGCGCCATGGGCTCGGTTGGTACTTTTTTTTGAATTAAATAAGTATTTAGATTGTCTTTTACGTGCCAAATGTCTATTTCATGCATGCAATTTCTTATTCTGAATTGATTGATATAACATTTATTTGTATTTGATTTGATTTTGTATTTATAATATGTGTTTTAATGCTAAATTTGCACCACTTGGGTTTGTGAGCGTGATCGCCGCCATTACGCCCGATGCGTGCTTTTCGTAAAAAATTATTATTTTCATAAATCTAATTTATTTATGCTTTTTTATATATGTAGTAATTGTATTTTTATTATGTATTTGTTTTTAATATATTCTGTGTCTAATTGGAAGTGGTTCACATCGCCGAGTCGCTGCGGCTGGCTCTAGGTTGACCGTTGGCCGATTCCAGTTGAATCTTATCTACTGCATGATATTTATAGTTAAATCTGATTAATTTCGCTTATATTGTGTCTGTGTCCTTAGCTATGTCGTCCGACTCCCCGACCTGCGATACGAACAATCCCGTGTCGCTTGTATGCCCACCGAAGGCTACGGACCTTCCACATGTCGTGTTTTCGCCTCGATCAAACTCCTTTCCTCCAGTGCAAGTGCACCCACCACCCGGCTTCCCAACGCCGTGCTATCCCACCAATGTGTCACCAGGGCTGAGACCCCAGGTCCCGCCATGTTCTTCACCAAGTACTCCTACTCCCACGGTAGAAACAAAGTCCTTGGTCGAACCAATAATCACACCATGCTCGGTCCTTCTGGCAGACATTGCCCACTCGGACTCACCAATCGGTCGGAGAACAAGGGCAAAACTCTCCGCGAGAGCTCAGAACCAGTCTGACCAGCATTCCTCGTCGCCCACTCTTGCGAAGCCTCAGCCTTCTCCGGACCCTTCTCTCGCCCCGGGCTCCCCAATCTCTACTGTTGATGCCGGGAACCAGCTGAACTTCTCTTTCGGGAAATTGGACCCTCCAGACAGCTCTGCCTCTCCCTCCTCTGAACCATTGAAAAAGCAGCTCTATCTCTCTCCGTCCCCGAGTAGAAATGTTGTTCCGACCATCACGCTAGGTGACATCCCTGGTTCGAAGAGTCCGCTTCTTCCTCCAGAACTCCTTCACCTGATCTTCGGGACCAAGAATGTCCCTCCAAAACTGCGTCCCTTTTCCCACGCCAAGGTTACTCCTTGAAAGGAAGTATGCCAATACTGTGAAAAAGTTCTTTCGTCTCCGGTGTCCCTTCAACTCCATCTTGAAGAGGTTCACCTAATCAAAGATCCTTCCAATCAAGGGCAAGAAAGTATTCCCATTCTCCGACCCGAAGTCACGACAAAACTGGCACCCCAGTTAGAATGCAACCTATGTAAAAAAAGCATTCTACTTTCGCCCGGCCCTTCTGGCCCATCAGTGCTCAGCCTCAAAGACGGTGAATTCTCACCTCGACCCTAATCCGGCCCCTCCTGCAAATGTACCTTCCACAGCATCGGACCACCCGGTCATGGAAAGAACCCAAGGCCCACCTTCTGCCTCTTACGCCGATATAGCCGCCATGAAGCCGAAGGAGGTTCTAGAACCTAATCCGGCCTTTCAATGTCCTCGCTGTAGTAAATTCTTTCATCTGAGAACAGCGTACGTGAAACATCTTTGCCCGAAATCGCCAGTGGTGAAGACGGAGTCTCCCCCTGTGGTCTTCTGCTCAAAATGTGGCCTCCCCTTCCAGAACAAAACGAAACTACGGGAACATCATTTCAACGACCATAAGAACCATGGATCCGTCCATCGTCCAACTTCCGTAACCATTCCTTCGTCTGCGCCTAAGAGAAGCCCGGGTCACCTGAGTTGCGTGAGGGACCTTTTTTCTGCCCTTGGCGCCCCCTCGGTCTCCCCAAAGAATGACTCTCCTGATCGCCGCTGCATGGATTGCAAATTTCTTGCAAAAACTCGGAAGGGATTGCGATTCCACAGGTTCAAATACCACGGGACCAGAATTGCAAAGAAATCGCTGTCCATCTGCAGCTGCCGTGTCCTCACTGAGATTGTCCCTTCCCTCAGCTGTTCCAACATCGTCCAGTGCAGTAGGGAGGTCAACCTCCGAGAAGACAATGAAGCCTCCTGCTCGGTCTACCCAAGTCGTTTCGAGTTCAGTTGATCCGCCTCCTGGCATGGCTTCCCCAACTCCAACTCGCGAAGAAGACACTGGCCATTCTCCACTCCTAGGTCTCCCCAGTAAGGCTCACCTCTCCACTCTAGATGCACTTACAAAACTCCTGCTCCTCTCACATTCCCCAGCTCCAGTCGTCGAGAGGGGAACTCCTTCAACATGGTCTTCCCAGTTGAGGGATGTCTCTCCTGCACTGAGCCAGATTGCTCATCCTCATATGCCTCCGGCTCATGGAACTCGATGAAAGGTAACCTCCTCGCCACTTGAAGAGGGAGCACTCTATCATAATGGAGGCCACGTACTTCTGGTGCGCCATTTGCAAGAAGAGGATACCCAAGGCACCATCAAGCCACTCCTGCCTCCAATCTTCTGGTCCTTTCCACCAGCCGTTGGTACCGTTTAACTGGAGATGCGTCACTTGCTCTGCCTCCTTCCCTTCGGAGTCTGGCTTGAAGAACCACGTGCTCGCACACAAAAAGGATCAAATTGTGAAGTCCGGACCCCAGCTCCAACTGTCGGTGGCGAAAAAGAGAAGAAGAAGACGACTAGGTGCACTTGGTCCCCCGGCTCCAAATGTGGATGAAAATATTTCCCACACTTCTGTCGTTCTCCTCCCTCCATCTGGAGTACTTCCCACTCCCCCACCAACAAATGTGAATGATCCTGAGAGTTCTTCTCTCCTGGCTCCCTATCTCGCCATTTTTGACGAGATCCTCGCTACCGACCCAGACGAAACTCATTCTCCTACTTCCAAACGACACTTGAGCAGGCACTGGCCGAAATTCAATCGTCGGCCGTCCCTCCCTCCTCTGGTTCCCGACTCCCAATTCCACCTGGGAGTCTGAAAACGGATGTCGAAGACGCGGCGGTAATCCAGAGGATGTACAAGAAGAATAGGAGAAAAGCAGTCCGAGAAGTGACCAGCGCCTCGGGAGATAGATGTTCCATCCCTCCCTCCATCTTAGATCCTTATTTTAGGGATGTCTGGAGCAGGACAGAGTATGTCCCGGGATTCTTCCCGCACTGCCCCGCCCAACGGGAGCCTCTATTATCCTCTCCCTTCTCTGCCTCCGAGGTGGAAAAAAAGTTGAAGAAGGCAGAAAACACTGCTCCTGGCCCGGACCGCCTTACCTACCACCTTTGGAGGTTGGCTCCCGGTGCAGCGAAGTTCTTGGCGAAGATTTTCAACATCTGCCTCCACCTGCGAAAGATCCCGGAGTCCTGAAAAATATCTACTACCATTCTCCTTCCGAAATCCGAACAGTCGCTGCCTAACAACTGGAGGCCGATCGCCCTCTCGTCGACAATCTACAAAATTTTCAGCAAGTGCCTCACGGCAAGGCTGAGCGCTTGGTGTGAGAAATTTTCGGTATTATCTCGATGCCAAAAGGGTTTCACCTCTCATGATGGCGTGTTAGAACATAACTTTTCGCTGCAGAGGCGGCTAGATGCAGCAAGGTCAGGCAAAAAGGACATCTGCATTGGTTGGCTTGACGTCTCCAATGCATTCGGGGCCCTTCCACACGGAGCCATTTTTGAAGCCCTGGAGGCTGCGGGGGCTGGCCCTCTATTTGTGGATGTCCTCAAAGACATCTACTCCGGCTCGGAGACAAGGATCCTGTCTGATGGGGGCATTACGAAACCCATCCCTCTACTCAGCGGAGTGAAGCAGGGTTGTCCGATTAGTGGCCTACTATTCAATCTATGTTTCGACCCTGTGATTAGAATGATTCAAGGGGACTGTGCCCATCACAAGATCTTGGCTTTTGCGGACGACCTGTGTCTTTTAGCCTCTTCTCCCTCTGAGCTCCAGACAAATCTTAACATCGTCTGTGACCAGTTTGCTGCGCAGTGGTCTCCAGCTGAACCCGAGGAAATCGGCTTCCTTTCACTTTTCGGGAAGATCTCCTGTCGGCGTACGCCCCACAACGTTTACCATCAATGGAGAAACCATAGCGTTTCTCAAGGAAGCAGAATTCACGAAATTTCTGGGGAGACCAGTCGGCTTCAACGCCTGGCCTGATTTCAAGAGTCTCAACGAGTTGTCGGGTGTTGGAGCAAAAATTTTGTCATCGGCTCTGGCACCTTGGCAGAGGCTGGACGCCCTAAATCTTTCTTCTTCCCGGCGCTCCAGTTTCCAATGAGACCTGCTCAGTTCCAAAAAACATCGTGGCAGGCACTCGACAGCTCGCTCCGAGGCAAAATAAAGAATACCCTTAGCCTCCCGGAGAACGCGTCCAACGGGCACAAGAACAAGGGTTCTTGTGCTCTTCCGATTGCAGCTGAGGAGTCGGACTTGAACCACAACGACACCGCGTTCAAGCTCCTTACCTCCTCGGACGAAGAAATTGTGAACTTGGTGCGTGAGGACTTGAGGCAAACCATCGCCTCCCGTCTCAAAATCCCAAGTCCTACCGACGCCGACTTTGAAAGGTTTCTATCCGGTGCCACCGATGGCGCGTTCTCCACTTCTGACAACGCCTACTCCAATGTCTGGACCTGCGCAAGACTCGCATACAGAAAAATCGGGGTAGTGTGGGAATTCGACGACGGAGTGCCGAGGGGTCTGCACTTGTACCCGAGCTTCCAGGCGTCCCGAGAGGGAAGGTTGTGATTCCCCCCGAAACCATCGCTATTGGGCTACTAGTCGGTTACGCAGGTGGCTACGCTTTGGATCTAACATAAAGGGGAAGACCTCCTTCCTGAGGGGCAACAGGAGTCTCACGAGGCCATTCCCGCGTCCCCCCATGTAGCCGGGGACCAGGCCTCATCAGGTGTAGTATGGTAGTTAGGGTTGAGCCAATGCTGGTGATGGAGGCAACTCCCACCGGTGCTCTGCAGGGACTTCTCTTGGTGCACACAATGTGAGGTGTTAGGGTAGGTCGACCCCCGTGCACCGGGGACCAAACCAGGCATTTCTATCTTAGGTCAACTCCCTTAGGGAGGCGACAGCTCTTTTTAGAAAAACTTGCGTTAATTTTTAAAACTTAAAGTTCATCTCTCATCCGGCTAACTTTCAATTCACATTACTGGTCTGCTTAACTTAATAAACATTTTCACCTCCACTCCCTGCCTGGTGGGACTTAATTAGGTTTTGCCAACCCCGATAAGAATTTGCGTAGACCAGCTCCTCCCCCCCGCGTCTTGTTAGGTCTTGTAGTTCTTACTACCAATGCGGATTACTACTACAACATCGCAGATTAGGTACATACGTAATGGAGTAACAGTTAAACACAGCCACAACACAAAAACAATTAAAATATGTTCTTATCGGCTGGATATCTGATACGGCACCCAATCAATAGAATCGAACGATAAGAGAGGGGATTTTTGTGTATATTCTGATTTTTTGTATCCAGTGATATGATGTGATTACATATTTATTGAAATACCTTTAGTTAAGTTTTCTCTTAATTACTGTTGGCTCTTAATAGTTAATAGTAATAGATACTCATTTACTCCTCGTTTCTAGTTTAATTACTCTATAACATTTCTTAAAATTGTCAGTAATTAGATTTAGATTTATTTACCATTAATCGTAGCGATAAAATCTGTATTATTACCTCCTAACGCTCTTAAGTTCTTGTTCAGCTGTAATCCCCTTTTTTTACCTAATCCTTTATACTCTCTTGGTCTACTTAGCAAACAATAGCTTCTCGCCTACTCTATTCTCTGTCTTAGGTTAGTCCTCGTAAATAGAGTGTTCAATGTAAATTTCCTAGTTGTAATTCCCTTAACTCTTGTTCTTTATTGGTAACTCATGATTCGTTTATAACCCCCATGTAGTTATTTTTAAGTCTTACGTTTTGGTTAATATGATAATATTTGAATAACCTGGTGTAAACATTGTGAATAGTAGTATGTATTAATTATTGAATGTTAAGTTTCGCCTGTAACTCCTGGATTTTTTGAAATTGCTGATACTCCACAATAGTTCAATTTGTTAATGTGAATGTTTGACTGTAACCGTTACGCTTTCATTAAATAAAATTAATTAGTGCGAAGGGGAAAAAATTAACCCCTTGCTCATTCCACACACTATTAAATTTTAAAAAAAATGTAATCCCTGCGGGGATGGTTTGGCCCTGCTGCCATGCTCGCCTTGCCGTCAAGTGAATTTCTCACTCAACAAAGTTTTTGTGAAATAGACTACTAACTGTATTAAGTGACAATCGTGCAGAACAGTAAAGAACTGAACAATGCAACGCTCACAAGGAACTGCCATTCCCATGTCGGGACCTGATAATGCATCAATGCCGATTCTCGAAGTGTCCCCGATATGCAGCAGGACTCGACAGAGGACCCTCGCTAAGGACGGGAACCCTCAGATCCTTGAGAAAGCCCTTGATTCACTACTTACGCTGCAAGCGAGTGAATCTGACAAGTGTGTATCCCAGCACACAGCTAAACTTCAGCGTGTTCTGGAAGCCAAGGCCAAATCAAACATACCTCGACCAATCACGACGCCGAACGTTTCACCCAGGCCTCCCTTGGCCACCTCCCGGAGCCCAGCGTTTCCAAACCGGAACGAACAACCAATCGGACGTCTCCTGTAACCATGCCAGGGAAAGCTGAAACAAAGCCGAACACTTCCCTGGTCACCAGACTAGACCCAAGCCTTCCGAAGCCTGCGTCCGCTAAAATAAATGCAAGCCCCGCTGAATCGCCAACTCTCTCTTCCTCCTGGGTGACCCACACTGAAACTGTTCCCCCCGCCGAGGTAAGCGCGAAGAAGCCAAGCGGCCGCTCCATATGGGACAACAGTTCGGACAACGACCCAGACTTGACCGCTCTCCTATCTGACGTACATTTCCGTGACTCCTTCTCGCCCTCAAACACGAACAGGGTAAAAAATGTCACGAGGAAAAAATTATTTGAGTGCCCGGACTGTGGTAAATTCCCTGCAGAAACATGACTGCACGGTATCACTTTTGCATAAAACACTAGCCTTCCGTTCGAACAACCGGAACTCCGTTTCGCCAAAGAAGGCTAAAGTCAAGGCCAAGAAAGACAAAAAACTGATTGTCGGGCCAGATGGCTGGAGGACCATCCCCACAAAACCAACAAAAAAGAATGCCGACCCAGCCACCAGACGGACAAAGCCCAATAAGAAGACTGCAACCACAAACACTGCCGCCCCCACAACTGCGGCGGTGCGGAGGCCGCCACCAACAAGCAAAACTGAAAAGAGAGGGCCTCAAACCTCAAAGAGGCCCACAACGTCCAGGGACACCACCACTCCACCTGCAGAGATGACGGCGATCAACGCATCGCAAATGTCTGGCAACAAGATGTAACTTCGCTTGTGCCTCCATGGTTGGTCTCAGCAACCACATGTTCCGCCACAAGAAAGAAGAAGCAGAAGAAGGTGCACCTAAAATCAATGTAAAGAAAGCAATGCCAAGACTCCGCAACAAATATATTACGCGTATGGAGTTTTTATAGAAGGAAGATGTTTTATCTAATATTAACGGACAACTTACAAGTATATAGGAACCTTAAAATTATAATCTATTATATTGATTTTTTCATTTTTTTTCATTTTGCTAGATTGGATTTTAACAATTACCGATTACTTACCTTAAGTGTTTAGTTGTTAAACGTCAAAAAAAATTGACATTACACGACTAGCATGAAATATTCAAAAGCAATATTACGATATTCTCCCAATTTTGTCTTTTATTCCTAATATCAAAGAATTTTATGAAAACATGTAATGTAATGTATGCGCATAAGATAATTTTATATTGGTATCTTTGTTGGACCAATGAACCGCTTTTCATCACACCAAATAAAGACTGTATTCAAATTTTAAATTATAACGAAGGATTTAGATGATATTTTTTCTCTTTATTAATGGACGCATCATTACTTTCATCAAATTAAATAGCTTTACTGACATGAAAACAATTCAGATAAAAAAAATTTTAATGAAATCTTCTTTCGCAAGTTACAATGCGAGAGCATTATTATTTATTATGTTATTATTTGTCTAGATAAATTTGTCATTAACCATTTTACACTGGTTTGAAACAATCAAGAGACATACTCTCTCTCACTTTATTATTATATAATATATATATATATATATATATATATATAATTCAAACTTTCAGATCAAATTTTCCAAGCTGGGAAAAATATTTGGAACCTAATTTAAAATTGAATAAAAAGTTGTTTTTTTAAAAAAAATATCGAAGCGTTCCTAATCTGATAGTCTCTTGATTGTTTAAAACAGGTTTAAACTAGTTAATTACAAATTAATTAAGACAATCTGTAAGAATTCAGAGATTGTGTGATTTAGAAATCAAGTTTTAACTTTAGTTGGCGATAAATCCTAAATGTGACAACCTCCTGCATTATTTTCTATTAACCTTATTTTAATTCGTTGAAATAATTCCTGAACGAACAATCTTCATCGATTAGCTAAGCAATATTTTAACTTGTTTATTCTTTTTTGAAAAAAAAATGTTGCGCAAGTTAGGCAATAACACTGATTTCCAAGTAAAAAAAACTACAGCTGCAGACGTTATATAATTCAATAGCCGAATCCAAAACGAAAAAAATGGATTAATCTGTAATTTGTTATCTACCCATTTTGAGGTTTCAACAAATTTTTGCTTTCAAATCATTCCAAAAACTTCAAGCCAAAAAAACATGTTCTCACATGATAGAAATTATACACTGCACTCTCTGAATATACAAAAATAAATATATTTCAAAAAGACAGTACTGTAGATAAAAAATTATTTATTTATTAATAAGTTAATAATTCTGTTTTCATTTATATTAAACAAAAATACAATAATTCGGATAGAAGAGAAATTGATTCGATTTTTTTTTATCAAATAAAAGGAATGAAAAGATAAACTAGTTTGCGATTAAAAAAAGGAAAGAAGTCACGAACAATTTGCAGTTAGGTAAGACATGGAAGAATTTGTGAAAGAAAAACTTTTTTTACCTGCAGCTTAATAGGAAGCTTATCTATATGAATTAAAACGAATGTTTGTCTGTATGTCTCTTATGCGTTGTCGCACCGCTCTTCCGATTGCTATAAGACTTTGACTACTTATTACTCGCACTTATTTGTTTCTGCTGAAGATGGGAAAATTAAAACAAAAAATGCTAACCCTAAAGAATGGTATAACAAAGCTGTAAAAAATAGAATAAATACTATTTATGCTTATCCTTCATATATCCTTCATAAATAAACTAAATATCATTCTTTCTACCATTCTTTATTAAACAAAATAACCATTTCAAGTTCCAAACAATGTTTCCAAAATTATTTCTTCTGCCGCAGCAAGGCGCCAGGTACCAGCTAGTATTTTGTGCATAAAAAATCTGGATTTGAATAAGCAACTTATGGATATCGTGGCATTTCGGACATATACTGATGCCCTAAGTGCCAAATTCTATTCTTGCCACTTTAATACTAATGCAGGAGATATTTGCGAGATTAAGTATCATATCTCAATCTGTTTTACATTCCTGGTTTGAGAGTGTAACGCAGATGCTCCTAATTATTTCCTATTCATCAGGAATCCGCATCCTTTTTGCCCCTTGTATTCGCGAGGCAAGTTCAGCAGCAGGAACATCTTATTTCGCCTTCATTCTGTCCATACAAAAGAGTGAGTAGCTATTCAGTGTAGTATTTTCTCATGTACACGAAGTATCAAAGGCAGTCATTTATTTCATTACAGAGAGTAAAACTGGCACCCGGTGCGTTGCTGCCGCCGATAAACATAATATTGAGTGCAATCAAACAATAATTCAGAAATGTTTATAGAAACGGAATGAACAGTACGACAGTTCTTAAAATATGAGCAAACAAACATTCATTTTTATGTATTAGATTTGTATATCTTTTTGGAATTGTAAAATCTGATACTCTTTCAATATGACAATGAAAGAAACTATTTATTGTATCCCGTGATTCGTTTCATATTCGTTCAGAATTCTCAAGTTTAATTTTAAGAAATGACATTAAAATATATTTTTTTCAAAGTGGATTAAACATAGAAAATATATTTATACTATGAAGTCTTTGATATATTTGAAAAGATAATTTTTGAAAATGAAGATGCTGCAAATTTATTTGTTCTACAATATCTTTTCTGGTTACTGCGAAAAACTCTCAAATTTATAAAACAAAAATATAAAACCCCAATCGTTTGTCTCTTCATAACTTTCTCGCCTCATCATTCATAAAGTTGTTACCTCTGAGAATAATGATCTGCATTGACATTTGCGTACTTTAGCTAAAGATATTAACCTTTCATTTGGATTTAGCATTTCTACTGAACCCATTGTCTCCACGCCGAGTTATTTTTACATGAATCATTAGGAAAAGATGTGATTAAGATTCATTTTTTTTAAATTTTATGTAATGTACTATCCCTATAATTATCCCGCAGGAGCAAACAGTAAACTGGCCAAGTTTCATCGCAATCGAATGAGCGGTGCGGCAACGCATGAGACATACAGACAAACATTCATTTTTATTCATATAAATTAACATTCTTTGCTGTCTAATGATGTGGAAAAGCCCCAAAACAATTTCTCAAGAATAGAAATTTGCTTCTTTACAAGAAAGCATAATAACAACAACAACAAAAAGGCTAATAATTATTGCAACTAACGTTAAGGAAGAAATAACTTCAGAAATATTGCTGAAATTTACGCGCAAAAATAATTACCTAAGAGTGGGAATTCGTATCGATTACGAGCCGCGGTGGCCTGGTGATAAGGTCTCGGCTTCGGAACCGGAGAGTTTCAGGTTCGAGACACGATTCCACCGAAGATCCGTCGTGTGAGGGGGTCTCTTGCACGTTAAATCTGTCAGGTCAAAGTCCTCCCGCTGGTGTGGTGTGGGGTGGAGAGGTGGTTGCCACTTTAGTTGTCGTTCTTGTCATGTGACCGTGGTTCAAAATTACGAGGTCCTTCCCAAAATAGCCCTCGTGTTGCTTTAAAACGGGACGTTAATATAACTGAACTGAACCTAATCGTATCGATTACTCGTATTAATTATCAATTCAATCTTCTTGAAATTTTTTCATATATTTTAAGTTTATTTATTTTGTCATTAAGTTAAATATACGGAATTTTGATTTTCTACGAGCAGTTTTAAGTCAGATAAATGTATTGGAAAATATATTTCCTTTGCATATAACTACGTGCCCCTACATGCAACTTTTATGCAGTTGTATAGGCTACACATAATAATTGACTCATAATTCTTGTGAGCTATTATTAGTGGCCGGACGATAATGTTTCGGCTTCTGATCCAGAGGGTTTCAGGTTCAAGACCCGATTCCACTGAGGAACCGTCTTGTAAGGGCGTCCTTTGCACGTTGAATCCGTCGTGTCAAACGTCTTACCACTGCCGTGGTGTAAAGAGGGTATTACCTCAGGTGCCATCCTCATCACCTGACCGTCATTCAATGTTACGAGATATGTATCCAAATAGCCCTATTTTTGCTTTAAAACGGGATTTTAATATAACTAACTGTTAGAGATTATTTAAAAATTGTAATGTCAATAGTTCTAGTGTTTTTCGTGCTTTAAAGAGTGCATAAATTTATAGTGTATGTTGTCAGTAATAAATCGATATAAATAGCTAATTTCTTATTTATGGAATAATTTCGTATTATGGCTAATTTCTTATTTATTTCGGCTGGAACACTTTACTAGCAATTAAGAGTGGTGAAAACGTGACAACGTGTCCAGTATTTCTAGAAAAAACAATTGTGAGTAATTATCGAATACGGATTAATCATTTTTAATGTTTTCAGCTAAATCTAAACGCTGAAAAAATTAGTAAACTAAATAAAGAATGAAACCAACAAATAAAGTCAAAATATTTTTGAAGATCCAAAATTCTAACACAGATGCAGCTTTAAAATTATAATAAAAATTTTAAAAATGAAATATATTATCACTAATTTTAAGTTATAAGATAATTAATAACTTAAAAATCATTATTTTTAAGTTATTAATTATCTTACCTAATCTAAGTCAACAACTAGTTTCAGCCGGTATGAAACAATAGCGAGACTTCACATTTTGAGGCTTTAACAATTTATTGCCATCGCATTTTGAGGTTTTAACAATTTTTTGGCAACATGATTTGAGATTTCAACAATTTGTTGCCTTCACGCTTTGAGACTTCAACAATTTATTGACTTCGAATTTTGAAGGTTCGACAATTTTTTGGCTTAGCATTTTGAGGCTTCAACAATTTGTTGCCTCCAAGATTTGAGGTTTCAGAAATTTGCTGCCTTCACATTTCAAGCTTCAATTATTAATGTCTTCAATTATTCAAAACCTCCTAACGAAACCAGGCTCACTCTCTCGATAATAAAATGGGAAATGAAAAATGAAAGATATTGAAAATTTCTTCAAGAAATTGAAATTTTGCACATTTCGAAGCTTTAAAGAATGTAATAAACTAAATCTGGATTTAAATACTTAATCTCATTTCATTACGCATTGCAATTTGAGAACAGAAAACTTGAGAGCATTTCAGTCGTTTATGCAATTAAGGAGTGTATTTTGCAGTTAATCATTAATATCGTTAAACTATATTTGGATTTTATACAAAATTCATTAACAATTTAGTATCCAGGTTTTGCAATTAATAGCAAATATTTTCAGACTATTGGGCTACCCAATTATTAACTACATCTTTAATAGCAATGTTCCGTACAAACTCCTACATCTTGTTACTGGGAGGGTATTGGATTTCGATAAATATTGGACTGACCAAATATCGACGCGTAAGCCAGGGTATTTGCGGTAATGGAATTATAAAAGTAAATCTTCCGGTTCCGAAGACCAGACAAACAGCTGTCAGCTTTGCTCCTGCATTTAGATCGAAAGAATTGGAAAATATTAATTACTGGTCAAGTCGAATCCAATTTCCGAATTTAAATGCATAATATTTATTATCCTTAAGTCGTAAATCTTAAATTGAATAGTACTAAAGTTCAGGAAACTTGTAAAAATAACAATTTGATGCAAGTTTTCTAGAAACTTTCATAAATAATAAAATAAATTTCAAAAACATGACACTGTTTAAAGAGCGGATTGTACTTTCAATTTTTTCCTACTTCATTTGATGCTAAAAGGCATTTGGAAATGTTAGCTTGAAATGTATTCTATAAAGTCAGTTAAAAGCTAAGTTTCTATAAGAGAATTTTTCAAAGTAATTCCATTTCTTTTAAACAACAAAACAGGAACAAATGTTGGAATCAATCTCCCTTCCTCAATTTCTTTTTTTAATGGCGGGCAGTTTATAAGTAATTGCAACCTGAAAAAAAAACTTGACAAAATGCATTAGAGAAAAGTGGTTTCTTTTTCAGAGACTTATTTTGTTTTTCTGCTGTCAAAAACCCTTTAGCAGTTGCAGTTTGGTGGATTCATATATTTCCACATTTTATTTAATATATTTCGCTAGATGGAACCCTTTTTCTCTTTTAAAAATCCAAACTTTTCCTTAATATTCCAGTAAAAATTTGCAATAAAGTAAGAATATATTTGCAGTATAAGAGTACATAAATGGACACAATATTTTTCTCTCAAAATCAGTTTATTAACTCTTGACGCTTTTTTTTTATTACAAGTCCCAAATAATGTGGTGTGAATTTCCAGAAATATAAATATGAATACGGCTGCTCTTTCTTAAGATACACTTGTCTTAATTGATTGTTTGATAATTACAACGTAAAATACTTGATATTTTAACCATTAACTAGGGAGATGAAAAATTAGGACTTAAATGTGGGAGTTCGGTCTACGAGACTCCATTTCTTTCACACTCAAATTGAATTTTCTAATGAATATAGAAGCATGAAATGCCTCCAATATATTTTGCAGATATTTTTCTTGAAATATGTATAGGTTTTAGAAAATTTTCAAAATGTAAATGTTTTGGAACATACAAATTTATTTCAAATTGCACGTTAGAATCAATAATATTCTTGATTTATTTTTCCAGTATATAAAGGTATATAGACAGCAGTATAATATAAAATGCATTATAAGAAAAATAATAAAATCGGTTCTTTTTTTATCGGCATATGTGATTTTCATAACATGCGTGTCTAGGGCATTTTAAACATATAGGTTAAGAGCTATTATAAAAATCAAGCCTGTAATTTCTGTATTTATTTCTCTTGGTTTATTAATATATTTTATGAATTTTTTAAAATATATTAAAACTAAAATTATAAATTAGGTACATAATAATTCAATGAATGGGAATTTCCATCGTAAAACCTCTTCTGTATAATGATCCTTATATTTAGAATCACTTTCTGTTTCATTTAGAATTGACTGGAGCACTGCTTCATAAAATCACTTTCTCGTTGTAAAATGGATGATATTTTGGAGCCCAAGTTTAAGCGCCATCAGCTAAGCCTTGTTTATCACTGGAAATATAACAGCTAGGCGCAGTCTCACAGACCGCGCTCAAAGAAATTACTGAATTATTTGAATAACCATTTGCTGAAACCGGTTTAAAAAGTGCAGATTTATTGAATGCCATGAAACACGAAATTACCATGTCTATCCATTCATTATAACTAAATATAAAATTAGGGTGAGCTCAAGTCCATCGTTGGAGGTGTTACATACCTCAAGTACCCAGTTAATGTCAATTTCTTAGCTCAATAAATTATGAAAATGTTAGTTTACAATAAGGCAATTAACAATTAATTACGATTATATAATACAAAAATTATTGTATTCTATACAGAATAAACGAAACAAATCAGAAATGATTTATAATTTTTTTTATTTTCTTTAATAAAATTTAATGTATTTTTTTTAATTATTTATACTTTTTCTAATGAATATATTTCTATGAAATCAGTTCTTTTGCATAAGCTGTTCAACGTATTCATTCAGTTGAATAGAGAGCAACAGTTATTCACTTTAGTAAAATTTTATTTTAGAGCTAATAATTATAGTATCAAAAATTCTGTTAAACAGTGTAGTAAATTCTATACTTTTCATAAACAATTTTCTATACTATAGTAATTTAACTCACAGTTATTTTTTTAAAAATAGATTTTAAGAAGGAAATACAAGATTCCATGACAGCATAATTTCATGCAACTATTTTTTTATAATTTCCTAAAAAACTGTTAAATATTAGCGAGCGTAATTTAATTACTAAATTCAAACCAAATCAAGCTACACTTTAAATACTCTCTTTATTTAAAAAAATGTATTTATAATTTTATAGGTATTCATTAAAAATTTCGAATAATTACTAAAATTGATTCGGTGGTAAATCTTATCAAAACAATTTTTTCTGCTATCAATTACACGAATCATATCAGGGACATCAGTTAATTTAATTATTCTCAGAATTCAGTACTAATAAATGATCGTATTACAGCTATTTTAAATGCATACATTTTAATGTTTACAAATGGGAAATAAGAATTAATTATTGATGTGTACTATCAATATAATTAATTAATAATGTAAGTTTTGTCAACGAAACTGCACTCTGTTTTTCAAAGAGAATTTGAATCTATTAGGAAATTAATATTTACAGGAATTTCTTCTTATATAGTTTTCAAACTCATTTCAAACTAATTAACTTGCTATGAAAGAATACTTTTTCATATGATAAAAGAAGAAAAAAAAATGTTTCGTTGAATGTTATTAATTCTTAATAATGTGTTAGGAATAATTTGTTCGGTTAGAAAATACATAGTTATATTTTTCTTCCTTGTATTCTATCTAATACTATAATACGAGGAATGGTTGCCAAGTCGAAAATCGCCCCAGAATTAACAAACTCCGGTAAACTTGGGGGTCTGGGGGTTTTGGCCACGAGGAATCGATTGGCGCCGGTTTTGAAGTGCTACGGTCGAGAAGTTCGGAGTTACAGATAGGATATTTTCAAACTTTATTAGTTCGCCATAATGGCTACTTAAATTTTCAAGCGGTAACGTGCTGCCATCTATAGCCAATATGGCGAACTAATAAAGTTTTATGTTTATGCTGTTATAGGTTTATAATATGTTTCTTATGTATGTATATATGTTTGGTTTTTCTAAATAAATTTGTCAAAACTATTGAACTTCAACACACTTCAATCTTTACCTTTACTTTACCTTTGTATAGAATAGTTCCCTTTCCAAATTCTAACTTTGTTTAGAATAGTTTACAATGGTGCACTTAACCGATTATCTTTTCACCAATGGTTTCACAAATTTTCTTATGGCATGTATTGTTTTGATAAATCACAATTGAAAATTTAAATCTTCGAATTAGCTTCGATACCTGTTTTCTCCTTGCGGAGCTCGGTCACCCGATGGTATTTATTAACGGTAGAGGATAAAGAATTAACAAATAAAATCCTCATTTGATCTTTCAATGTTTCGAAACTGTGCAATGTTGTTGTGTTATTTTTTTATACCACTTGCCATTAGACAAGCCTACTGTGACGTTTACAGCGATTTGAGTCAGTAGGATGAGTCCCTTGTTTTTTTTCAGTTTCGCCATTTAGGGTAAAGAGTACGACCTTTTTTTTCTGGGCAGACTTCCATTCATGCATTTTCATTCACTCAATCACAGATCGTAAATTAGACCTGAATCAAAGAATGATCACTTCTGAATTAGTTTTTTAAAATAAGACCCCTGGACATGGAAGGTAACTTTTGTATAGTCGTTATGTTACACAACTACTAATCTTAGGGTACCAGGTACGATCCCAGCTAAACTGCCGCAACTCGGACTATTAACACGTTCCTCGCTTGACGCAACCAAAATCGTCAGACTCACTTGACACAACAGCTCAGACACACACACGTCTTAACGCTTGGAGCAAAAACACGTTCGTCAGTCCACAGACTCACTGGTATGGGAGTATTGCGGTTGCAACTGAATAAGTCAGTAATAGCCACTGAACATTGGTGGTCACTTTTGTATTGTGGTTATGTACAATGTCTATTGGTTTTCCAACAATATCATATTTTTATAAAATTAAATTACTTTTTATGTGCCTCGTCTACAAAAAAGGCTGCTGTTATGAATCAATAATAGATGAACCATCGTTTGCGTGTATTTAGTTCTATTTCAATCAAATATTCTACAAAGTCATAAAAAATATGAATTTTTGCTTCATAACTTAGCTGAAGCAGACGAAAAAAACTGCATACACTGACAAAGAATTATGTTTTTCAGTTGATGATTCTATCTCTCTTGTATATTTACAGCTGCGAAAATAGATGTTCCAAGAATTGATTAACTTTTACAAAATGCATTTTTGTAATATTGTTGAACAGTTGCTAAGTTTTGATCTTTATTTTTAGCTAGTTTCTAACTACAGGCACTTCATTTTTTGTTATTAATATGGTGATTAATTAGGACACTAAAGTGAAAATGAAAATTGAAATTAGAAAAGAATAAAATGTAAAAAACAAATAATAGTAATCACTTTTACCGAATTATTTTTACCTGTTTAGCATAATTTCGTATTCAAGTGCCATCAGCATTTCAATAAAAGCATATGAAATAAACCAACATTTTTAAAAGCAAAAAGTCTTTTCCATTCAATATTTTTCATAAATGCAAATTATTTTTTATTCATTGGAAATAATTTTTTCTGTTGTAAAAATATTTTAATATTTTTAGAGAATCTATGATTACATGATTAATTCTGCAGAATTTGTACGTAATTAATTAATTAACGTTAATGTTTTTGCCATAAATCGATACCATCAATGAAAAAATGCCTTCAAGTAATATGCTGTTCAATAAAAAAAAGAAAATACATTAGATTACTACACTTTTTTCTCTCATATGATTTAATTAGTTAACATTCCTCCTCATCAAATTGATTAAAAGATACTTTTTTAAGAACTAGTTTTATTACAAAACAAAATATGTAGAATTAAAAAAGTTTTTATGGTTCTTAAAAAAATGAATAATCTGTTATCTTTTTCATCGGATATAATTAGTTTAATTACAGTTATTGTCATGTCATGTCATGTCACTTATTTTATTGACGAAAGCCGTTGGTGCATCCTATATTGAAAGTTTTTTGTTCAACACGGCTACTCACATTTGTAGTCCATAAACAAGAAAACGGCTTGAAAAATTGTTGATTAAGGACAAGTGATTGTTTTGATATAGTTTGAAGAAAGAAGGATCCGTCACCCCTAGTAGCCAAAAATATTGTACAGTATTGTATGACATTGATCAGTATTCGCAATATTGTTTTATATTGTGGAATATAGTTTAATATTATATAATATCGTGCAATGACGTATGATATAGTGCAACAGACTGTGCTATCTGGGACGTATCCCAAGAGATAATTATTAGAAATTTCAAATTATTATCTATATTTGAATATTTTTGGGTAGTTTAATATTATTGATTCTATTTGAATATTATTGGGTCTTTTATATGAATATTATGGGAAAATTGACTGTCTACATAGCTGGATTGCGAATGACCTTGACAAACAGTCACTAGGCGATAGGCTGTAATTAAATAAGCAAAAGTTATCTGAACGAATGAAGATTAATTTAGTTTAGTTTAGTTATATTAACGTTCTGTTTTGAAGTAACACTAGGGCTATTTGGGGAGGGACCTCATCATTTTCATCCACGGTCAGATGAAGAGGACGATACCTGAGCTGGCACCCCCTTCCCAAACTTCCATAACACACCAGTGGGAGGAAGTTTCGCCTCAACGTATTTAACGTGCACCAGACCCTCTTACAAGGCGTTTCTTCGGTGGAATCAGGCCTCGAACCTGCAGCCCTCCGGTTCCGAAGTCAAGACCTTACCACCAGGACACCACAGTGAAAAAAAGAAAAAAAAAAAAAAAAAAAAAAAAAAAAAAAAAAAACATAATTTTCAAGGAAAGTGTTCATTATTGGTGAATTTCCAATTAAGCAGTTTATTAGAGCTGAGACAGGGTTACAGGTACAGATTTATTACAGTAATATTTCTATCCTTTTGACTTATAAAATAATTCATAGAAATCCAAATCAAATGAAATTTTAGGAAAATAACAAGTCCAGTATATTTAGCTTATGTTTGATTTGATTTTAAAATATTTATAATCATGTAACTTTAGTCAATAATAATTGTATAGAAACATCGATTATTCGCAATAACAAGGCATTATAAATAAAACGAAATACACACTTCATTAATTTAAAAAGTGAAAGATTAATTTATAGGAATTTATATAGATTACGATATAAATTTATTGAATTATGAATTATAATGACAATTTATCAAAAAAGGCTTTATATTATGTGCTGCTTAGAACCACAATGTCGATGACGTTAGTGACAGAGGTAGCTTCACTAACACATTGAACATAAAGATTGTGTGCATAACAGGGACAGTACATACAAACACATAGCCTTTCTATCTATCTATCTATCTATCTATCTATCTATCTATCTATCTATCTATCTATCTATCTATCTATCTATCTATCTATCT
>JAPMOQ010033440.1:44595-55357 GCA_026543055.1 Argiope trifasciata
TGTCTGTCTGTCTGTCTCTCTCTCTCTCTCTCTCTCTCTCTCTCTATATATATATATATATATATATATATATATATACACACATTTACCGGACATCCATTCTTGTACAATTAAATACATAACAAATTATTTAATGGAACGAACTTTTCAGCAAAGAGAACTGCGAAGAATTCATTTGCAGCTGTCTTTTAATGTGAGAAGGCAGACGATTTCGTAAATTATGATTTCAGATGATTTGTCACTCTAACAATTGAAAATAAATATTTCCTATTCTTATTCACATAAAAAAATAGAATTGTATTTATTGATAATTATCAAAAAAAAAAAAAATCTTTCAAGCGTAATAAAGAAAAAAAATTAAAATCCGTAATCTTTATTTTTTTATAATTTTTAATTTCACATCTTTAATAAAGTGGTTCTAGTTCATGCACTACTCAACTATTGTAAAAAGTAGTGAACACAATAGAAATTGGGTTGCGAGAAACTCGTTCCGTTGGATAGTCATATTGGTGAGAAACTCGGGGAGTGGGAGGCACACAAAGCTTCTATTCACCAAAAAAATGCAATACCGCTAGAAAAATATCGGTAATGTCTTGTTTTATATGTTTAAAAACTGGTTATTTCTGCAAAATTTGTGAGGTTAAAAATAATTTTAGTTTTTATAAATGTAATTATTCTCGTTGTGAAATTATGTTCCCGATATTGGATGACATTTATGATCAAAAGTGTTCAATAAAATCAGTTTGATTCTCTATCTAATTGAAGGTCAGGTAGTTTAGTTTAGTTATATTAACGTCCCGTTGTACACCAACACGAGGTCTATTTGGGGACGGACCTCATCATTTTGAGCCATGGTCAGATGACGTGGACAACACCTGAACTGGCACCACATCCCCGCTCTACACATCACACCCATGGGAGGATGTATGGCCTGACAGATTTAACGTGCAAGAGACCCCCTCACACGATGGTCCTTCGGTGGAATCGAGTCTCAAGCCTGAAACCCTCCGTCAGCATCTCCAATTTTTTTAGATTTTGGTCCATTTTATTCATCATTATATTTTATGACCTGCACAAACACAAATAAGATTGCTGCATTACTATTTTGTGTAGACTGTTAACCGTTCTGATTCAATTTCTTTAAAATTCACTACACATTTTCCTATTTCTCAAAATATATTATATTTTCGAATAACTTTGCTGTATTTATAATATTCTGTGTTATAATTGACAACACTTTTAAAAATCACAATTTTAAATACTTTTTTTAAAAATCAATTTTTTTCATTTTTTTTTCTTTTAACATAGTCGGATAACTTAAATATGTCATTATAAATATAAAGAACAATTTTTAATGGGTTTTCTTGACAGCATTTCCTTTATTTTTCGTGCACACAATTAAAGACTCTCGTCTTAGAATAACTAGGACATTTTTTTTCATTTAAGTGTTATTTAGAAAAATTAAGGTGTGAATTTTTGGGAAAAAATGCATATATACGTATATTTTTACCCATACTTCTTTGTGTCTGAAGATTTTTGTTATATTTTGCATAGCTTTATTCATCATTATATTCTATATCTTGTGTACAAAGATAAATAGGATTGCAGTGTTAAAATTTCGTGTAGAGTGTAAGCAGTTTTTGTTTAAATTTTATTCAAATTTACAATAAATTTTCTTATTCTTCAAAATATATTAAATTTCTTAATAACTTTGTTGCATTTATAGTATTCTGTATTATAATTGACTATAGTTTTAAATATCACAACTTTAAATAATTTTTTAAAAATCTTTTTTTTTTAATTTTGTTTTTTCAGCGTAGTCGGATACCTTAAGGAGTTTTGTTGACCCCCATTTACATTATGTTTTCGAATAATTTTGTTGTATTGATAGTATTTTGAGTAATATCAATACAACAAAATAATTTTAATGATGACAATACATCATTAATTTTAATGATGACAATACATCAAAGAACCATAGTTTTAAATTCTTTTTAAAAATCCAATTCTTCCGAAAAATTCCTTCGAATGTAGTCGGATACCTTAATTATAACCATCCTGTATAGTTAATTCTAAAATAAAAATTTGTTTCGTTTCTTAACTAATGTGAATTTTATAAGTCCTTGTACCTAAGATGTACGAATTCAGTTGAAATTTATGAAAATTCTAATAGGGCCTTTAAAGATTAATTAAAAATGACTCCTCTTCTTAGAGATAATTCAATACGTAAAAGCTGCTTAACATTGCATTCAGTGCAATTTTCGGAGTGAAAAGCTCCCGAGAAATCACAAATGTTTATTAAAGTACCCAGTAGAAATGTTATATTCAGTTAGCTTGAACAGAGCTATAAGCTCTCATTAAGATATCTGATCCCATTTTAAAGGCATGTTTATTTTATAGATAACTGGCTCGCTTTAATTCGTTAATTATAAAAGAGCTATATTAATGTTTCTTCGGTTTGAAGAATATGGAAAGAACATTTACTAGTAGAATAATCTAGCTTTAAATTCGAACTTCTAACACAAATAGTTTTACAGACAATTTTAGCTTAGTCAAATGTTTTTCTTTACGAATACTCAGCGAAACCTATAAGTGAAATAATTAGATTTTAATTAATTCTGATAAATGAAAACCTATATATTTTCTGAGTTTTATTTCAGGAATATTGAAATATATGTTTGCTCTCATCATGGAAGACACTTCCTTAAAAATGTATGGAAATCCTAAAATGTTTATTTTATTTCCTATTTTCGTTTAAAAATAATATACGATGCTCAACAGTTATCTTCATTCTTTCATTAAAAAAATTGAATTAAAATTGCACGTCAATTAATGGAGATTAACCTTTCCCCTTTTTATATTCGATACATTCGATATATTAAATTTTTATGAAGAGAGTGATTAAAATGAGTTGTTAACTAAGGGCCTTTACAACTAGATGGCAGGCAGCTATCTGAAAGTGATTTCAGACGAAATGAGCATCTCTTGTTTTTTCAGTAGTGGCAACCAGAGCCAAGAGTACGACTTGGCTACTTCATGCTGCACTCATTCATTCTCTTGAGCAAGTCCTCTTTCCAGGGAGATGCATTCCCACACATCACAGACAGAGCAACCATGTCCGAACTGAAACTCGAACCCGGGTCAGCCAGATCACAGGGAAATCATATCACTGACCTCCGACCCGGCGAGGACATATGAATAAAACCTCGCAAGACTGAACAACCGCTACAGCAACACTGGCGGGAACTGTGGTTGAGTCCTAAGAGCCACCACCGGCCACGGTACCACCCTCCCCGTAGGGAATACGCACCACCATCGATGGGAAGTATATAATCATTATTTCGAAGGTGCCCCCCGGGAGGAAGATCACGGAGAAGATACGCTACACCTATGGCAAGAAGCCAGCTAATAAAATGGGTATTGATCTCCCCATGCTATTTTTACTTTCATTCCTTTTTCAGTATAATTCTGCCTCATGAAGTGGATGGAATTTGAATAATTCTAATACATATAATCACTTTTTGTTGTTACTTATGGCACTTGTCATAAACAAGACCTCTGACGAAGTTCAGCGATTTTAATATAAATTTTGTGTAGTACATTCTGAGGGTAAAGGCCCCATAGTAACCAAGAGTACAAGTTTGACTTAGTCTCACATGAAATCAACACTCACACATTCGCTTGCACATCTCATTTTTATGGGGAGTCTCTCTTTCACACACCTCACATTTAGAACACAGAGAAAAGAGCAACCATGGCTGAACCAAGACTCGAGCCCGGAACACGCAGATCACAGAGAAGATTAGCTAGTTTTATGCCAGGAATCCGATCGAAATTCAGCTACATTCAATTATTACTTACCAAAACAACATTTTAAGTGCATAGGAAACAAAAAGTTTCTAAGAAGTAACAACGTTTATAATTTTGAAAATAAATCTTAAAAATAGAGATTTTCAATAAAATAATTATCACTTTAAGAAAGATACTTTTTTTTCAGAAAATATTTGTTAACATAACTCCTTTTTACTGAAGGGGATTCTTTTATACACCTCAAAGATAGAACACAATGTAAAGAACAACCCTGCCCAAACCAGTACTCAAATCCGGGACGAGAAAGATTACGAAAGATTACGGACCCAAGATTACGAGAAAGACGCACTACCCCATAAGTCAGGATCCTGGATGGAAATGTGAGTAAGCAATTTATTACTTTTAAGCAATTCAAATGTTTAACTCCTCATTGAAGTTGGAGTTTCTATTCTTTCCATAAATTTAAGATATGATGAATTGTTGGTTTTTTTAAAAATTGAAACAGACTTAAAACAAGCATTTAAAAAGGAAGGCATTTTATTAGCATATTTACTATGTTATCATATTTTGAAATAGACATTTTTTTCTCTGTTATTTTGAATCCATTTGTCTATAACCTAATATGTCATAATTTTTCATCGTTCCGGCTTTAAACAAGGGGCACGCATCATCAAAAGTCCTTGAACACTGTTTATTTCTAACAGTCTTTATGTAAAAACATGAAAATGCACTTTTTGTTCAAGAACTCATTTTCCCTTCGGATAGAAAAAAAATTACTACGTCAGATTTGCCCTTTTATATGACTACATTTCTTTTGCTTTCTCCGAACTTTCTTCAAGAAGTTTCAATGAAATCGGATGCAAAAAGAAGAAAAGTTTTATCTCAGTGCAGGACTGATATTTCGACATATTATATAAGATTTTTTTGTGTGGAAAACATATGGTTTTTATTGACCTGACTCTTCTTTAACTTTATTTTTTTTTCAGATAAGGAAAAATCATTTCATTTTGGGAATATTTTTTTTGTATTCATTTAACCCTTTACCTGTCCCATAACCCTTTCATTTCCTTTTACTATCGAAAAAGATGATGATGATGTCGTGCGCTTGTTTCCACAGAAAGGGGATGCAATAGCTTCTGAGGGTAAAGACTACTGAGCACTCAGAAGGCAGAAGTCTGACTTCTAGCTCACATGAAGATGACACACTCATTTGCTTGCACAACCCCTTTTTACAGCGGGGCTCATTCCTACATGTCACAGATAGAACACAGATGCCCGAACCGGAACTCGAACCTGGAAAGACACGCTACCCTTATGTCAGGATGCCGGCTATGACATCTTCTTTTTTGGGAGTATTTTCTTATTTAGATTCAAACGGAATTCCTTCGACTATTTGACTTATTTGTTTATTCTAAGTTATATTAATGGTAAATTATAATCGTTATGAATTGTTTATTTTTTGCTTACAACTATCAACTTCGATAAAACAATGTACGTATGACACTAGGTAAAACAGTTAAAGAGTTAATGCCACAAGAGTTAGTATTTAACTCTAACTTGAACTCGTAGCCTGTGGCATTTTCACTTTTGATTACTTGTTAGTAGAACAAGTAACCAAATGTATGTTACTTTAAGTAATTTTTTTAATGTATTGCTGCAAGTAATTTTTGGGCCTAAGTTTTAAAATTTGTCAAAAATTTATTGGAAAAATGGAAATTTAAATTACTGAACTTTCAAAAGGGAATACAATGAATGTTTCAAAGCTTCCAAAAGTAAAAGTAAAGAAAATAATCGTTATTCTTCAACTCGTGAGTCGTTTGTTACGTTTCCCAAAAGATACCAAAAATAAATGAATGCTTAAAAATTCCCATCTGTACTTTCTAGCATATGGAGTATTCATAGAAAAAGAATTATATTTGCAATTTTTCTTTAATTGAGTGACAAAAAAATTAGAACATCCGAAATACATACTTAGGTCCTGTTATTATAATACGAAGCACAGAAGTCTTAATTGTGGGGCCCTGAAAATAATGTTGAGTGTCTTATTTTAGAAATGTTGGAATGCGCAATGAATAGAGTTTCTGTAAATTATGCGTCAGTAAGAAATATTGTTTTAGGAGAAAACAAGTAAATGGGAAAAAAAATAAAGAAGCTGGTGCTGAGTTGTATTTTCTACGAAAAAAATGAAAAGGTTATGACTCCCATGTAGAATATAGATTTCTCCGCCAAATCATCTTTCCTAAATTCCGAGAATTTCCTGATATCCGGGATTTTTTAAAAGGCTAGATAAGCTTTATTTGAATCTTTGTATCAAAATATATTTTCTAAACAGTAAAAACTTTTTTTTGCTCATAAGCATCTGCGAGAATTTAATTTCAATGGTTTATTAACAAACTTCTGAGAGAGTTTAAATTTTTTTTCTTAACAAACATCTGCGACTGTTTAATTTCAATTTTTTTCAGGAGCCAGCATATGGTGAAAGATAATTCAATTTAAGTCAGAATAATAAAGTACAAAATAAAAATGAAAAATATGATATTTTTTACAACATGCAGTGTTGAACAAGTTGTAAAATAGTGTGCTGAAATAGATTTTCTAAACAAACAAATATCAAAATAATCACAAAAAATTGCAAGTATCCCCATTTCATGCCTATTAACAACCCTTAGAGTTTGTACTTCCATTAACAAAATACTCTGCGTGAAAAATAGTATTCATAACCTGTATTTATCATACAGAGATATATGAATGGCCACACCATATAAATTATTCAATTTAATTTATATGCACATGCCAAGAGATTACATTTCGTTTTCAAATTTTATTTTGAAGCTAATTAAATAACCAATACCAACATAGCCAACAACATAAAAGGTCGAGCGTATATCTCACATACGCTATAGCAAAATGTAAATTTTCAAAAGTGTAACTATTAAAATTATATTGTAAATAGTTTAGAATTAATAACTACAATCACTTTAAACATTTTTTGCTTCAAAAGAAGCAAAGGCAATATAATCATAGATTGCAACAACAATAAAAAATGACCACAGGTCAGCTGAATTTATTAAGAAATAATATGAAGGAAACTGCCGATATTTCAAGAGAAAAATTAAGATATTTTAAGTGCAAAAATGCAGAATTTATGTTTAAAAATGGAAAAGTAATTGAAAGATAGGTATAAAAAGGAAGAAAATAGTTTCATTGTTATTTCATTGCAATTTGAGCAAATGTGTTAATGTGCTCCAAGCATATAAATTTCTGGCAAATCTCAGAACTGAACCTCATGATTCTAGTCCGCTTTTCCTTTTGGCAGGGTTTGCATTTTTTTCCCTGACCTCACATCTTCCACTTCTTCAATACTTAGTTCGGCTTTTCTCTTTAGCACCTTTCATTTTAGCTCACTTTGTAGAAACTTGGGTTAGAAAATGTTGAATAAAAATTCAACATTTTCTTTCGTAAGTGCATTTGCCAACTGTCGCCAGTCCAAAAGAACACATTTTTATTTGTATTTTAGTATCATACTAAATCAGATGTAACAAAAACTTACATGAACGGTCGCGTGTATCTCTGAAATACATATATCTGATCGGCAGAGACCTATTCACGACAAATTTACGACGACAACTGAAAGTAGGTAAAAGGGAGGGGGACAAATAGCCCAGAGCCACCAGATCTAAAGGTATAAAACAAAATTCATCTCTAGGATATTTATCACATACACGCGCCTGCTGGAAGGTTAATATTATATTAGCAGTACCAGCACGGTGTTGCTAATGGAATAACATCCAAGAAGAAACATTATGTCTACCGTATATGACGTAGTTTTGTATCCAACATCAAATAAACATAAAAATATATTTAGAAATATCAAAAATATCTACAAATATTTTTTAGTATACATTCAGAAATATTGAGACTGTTAAAAATGTGAACATATGTCTGTAGACAAAACAATCCACTAAAAATATAGAATAGAGAAGATGCTCTGAAATGTATGTTTACATTTTAAATTCTTCTCTGTCTGTTTAAATGCTTTTCTCTGTCAGCAGACAGGCGATCATTTCGCTCCTCAAGAGATTCATTCTGGCTCCGTGATTCATTTGCAGTGCGATTTAACCCGTTCGTGACCAAGGTCTCGTGGACGCGACGCAGCGATTCCACTCTTATCAGCCCAGCGTCGCTTCCACGCGAAGAGCTCCGATTGATATGGAGAGACCAGCGTCGCGTATGCGTAATCGGAAATCGGAACGTTTTATTTGAATTTTTAAATGCTACTAGATGGCGGTAAACGGCAACGGTTTTCACAACGGTCGACTCATATGGTATTTGACCTTCATGAACAGGCATTAGTTTCTGTTCTATGCTTCTGTATTTGATATATTTATTGATGTAAACAAAGTGAGAATCACGGCTCTTTAAAGGGCTGGATTTATTGCGCGCTGTGTTTATATTTTGACTGATAAGTGACTTGTTTATTGCTTTTTTTCGTTAGGAGAATAGGGGGGAGTACATTCAGCGGATTATTGCAAGGGGTAAGAGTAAAATATTTATGAATGGTGTTCGGTTTTGGCGGCGTTGGCGGCGTTGTTTTATGTGTGTGTTTCGTAGAAGTTTTGAAATATGTGATGGAAATATAATTTTGTGGATTATATGTGATGGGATATAAATTTGGAGTCTTTTTATTAACATGCTGATTTTATACGAATTTTTTTGTAAAATTAGGCTTAACTGCTTAAAATGCGCGGGCCGGTAGTGACGCTCCGTTTCAGAGCGTTCGGTCCCGTGACTGAGTTTTATTTCCGGCGCGCTGGTCCTCAAGGGGTTTTAAAGGAAGATGATTATTTCGCTCATCAAAATATTATCCTTTGCTAAGGGATAACATCTTCTTTCTCTGATATTTGCTAACCTAACGTTTGTTCCGTTTTCATTTTCCTTATCGTGCAACAAACGGAGCTTTTTGGCATTTAATGTGTTCCAGCTTAGACTGGATTTTCTTCTTTTGAGCATAATGAGATCTTATTTGTTTTTTAAAGTCAGACGTGATAAAAAATGGGAAAACAAGTAAATACTCAAATACAAACAGAAATGAAGCAAAATTTATCCCTTACTAACAGAATCTTACAAAAAATGACATGAAACAATCGAAGAAGCAGGATCAAATTAAAAAAAAAACATTCAAGATGCTGATACAAAAGTATATATGCAAATATATGCAGGTAAACACCGCTGAAAAAAGTTTATATTGCAGAGGAAAATAATATTAATTTTTATGCAAAAGGAACTGAAAGATTCTTTACTCTGTTCATAGGCAGATAAATGGGGAAGAAAAGCTACATTGCAGTTTAGAATGCGATTTTTCGAGTCTTTTCGAGTAAACTTGGTTTGAAAATAAATCTTAAAACACATATTTTTAATAAAATAATCACCACGTTTAGGAACGAAACAAACTTTTATTTCAGAAAATATATCGTTCTTTCTTTTCAGGTATTACAAAGTAAAAACTATTTCCTCAATAAAAAGAATGGTTCATTTTTTTTTGATTGGTTGAACAGTTCGATTCGAAAAGATATATTAATTCTCTAAGAAAGCAATTGCTTTAAGTTCATTTAATTACTTTCTCATGTCTGACCCAAGTTAAGGTATCCCACTACGTTAAAAGCACTCGTTATTGACCACATTGGCAATTTTTAAAAAAAATTATTATTACTTGCACTTTATACTTTCCCCTTTATAAAAAAGTTTATCTTTTCTAAGAGAAGGAAGGTCTGACCAGAGGAATATTAAGCAAACCATATTTTTCAGCTAAAATTTCCTTAACTTCAATTTTAATTTCATAAAATGTTTCCACTGTTAACATGATATCAGGAAAACCAATAGCGGTATATACATAAAAATATCAGCGCGTGTTTTAAATATGGGCAATGGAATGAAACAAAAGCTTTAATGTTAGTGAAACAATTTTTTGTTATAGGTGTTTTGAGAAAAATTAAGTTGTGAATGTATGGAAAAAATACATGTATACGTGTATTTTTACCCATCACTTCTTTACTTCTCAAAATGTTAAAGATTTTGGTTTATTTTATTCCTTATTATATACTACAACTTGTGTGCAAAAAAAAATAGGATTGCTGCACTGCAATTTTGTGTAGAATATTAACTGTTTTGTTTAAATTACAATAAAATTTATTGACAATTTTCCAACGTCTCAAAAAATAGGATATTTTCAAATATTTTTGTTGCATTTATAGTATTTTATATTATAACTGAGTATTTTGAGTTATAATTTAAAACCCTCATTTTTAAATAGTCTTTAAAAGATCCAATTTTTTAAAATGTTTCCTTCAAACGTAGTCGGATACCTAAAACGTTTATTATCAGGTAAATTTGCTAAGTCATGTGCCCACGGAGGCTTTCAATAATGTCCTTTAGAAAGAAATTCTCGAATGTACGTCTTTCCTGAATGAATTAAATTATTTACATTAAAATAAAAATGTGATTGGATGACAGATTCATATACAGAAATCCCTATTCATACTATGAGCGTTTCCGAGCAATATGATTCACCCTGTTCCACAATTCTTCTCATTTTACACGGAATGCCTCTTCTCATGAGATTGAAATGATTTCTGCAAGAGAATGCGGAACTCGTCACTCCGAAGCGGGCCATCCATTCTGAAATGAAACACCCGACATCCCCGACGGAATTCTGGGACTGCCCACTCTCGCGAGTTATGTGGAAAGAGGGGATGATTGCTTTCCCCTTTACCTGGCAAAAAGATCTTCCCCTCCTCTGAAGTGGTTTCATATGAACGCGCCTTCACAATCTGATGAAATGTTTTCTTTTAAGGGCTGTTTCTAATTGAATACAAAGTTGCTGGAAGTTTGTTTGGAAAGATATCATTCTGTTAAGGTTTAGAAAAGTTTCTTTCTGCAGTGGGCTTATTTGTAA
>JAPMOQ010033453.1:3174-103939 GCA_026543055.1 Argiope trifasciata
ATATATATATATTGTTACGGATTTCCCTATCCTAATCCATTGAGTTCGTTTACCTGTATAGTGGGGTGTATGGTGTGAGAAGATGAGCACACAATGATCAGTCCTTCAGTAGACGACACAACACAGACGACGTTTATTTACAGGACGTCACAAAGAAGACAAATATAGCACAACTATGTAAAGAAGACAACTATATACAGCCGAGACGAATACACAGGACAGCACACAGTACTCCTCTACTGCAGACAGCAACCAACAATAACAATAGTATCCACAGGCTGAAATTCCGTAGTGACAACGTCCACAGCTTACAAAGCGGCCAGACAGAATACAGCAGGAGAGGGAATCTTTAAGGGATTTTGTCTACCCTCTCGTAGGTCTCTCATTAACGGACTGAAACTACACCTCTGTCTCTCCTTGTTTTCGGTGCCGACTCACTATTTTACACAACTGTACTACTCATCAGTTCAGGACAGCTCCGTTCCCGACGAATACACAATGGGCTACTACATACGAACACAGGTTTCGTCAGAATACGCCACACAGCAATTTAGCACTCCTTCGTTGCTTTGATACTCTCCTGGCGATTCCTCCGCTCGGGACTCTTCTACCAGATCTCTCAGTTCAGGTCTACAGATCGATCACATGATTCAGGATTGACACTTACAACAGGCTTCGACAGAAGACACAACAACGGCACACAGCGATCTAGCAGTCCTCCGTTCAGGACTCTTCAGTTCAAGACCTCTCTATTTAGGTCTATTCGGTTGACCACTGCCGAACTTCAGATCTTCTCGATTGAACACCATATCGTTCAGCTTCTCAGAATCCAGATGGATAGCCTTATATATAGCAGCGGGAGGTGGGGCTAAAATCTTCTGAATCAATCAGGTGCCTTCTGGATGTATCTCGGCTCTTAATGGCGGTCAAGAAAATTCTCGAAGTTTCGTGTATTATCCATTTTGTTGCCAAATTCGTCGCCAAGCTCTGGGGTCTCTGACGTTACAATCGGTACTATTCAGTACAGATTACTGTAAATCTCTCTTCCTTGCGATGACATTATTAACGAAGGAAAGTAAAACTACACGTTGGTAACAATATATATATATATATATATATATGTTTAGTACACTCATTAAATATGAAATACAAAATGCGCTTAAATAGAGTTTGTAGAATTTTTTTGAAAAGTTGTGGAAGTATATTTGTCTGAAACATATTTGATAAAATAAAAATATATATTGAGTATAGTAATGTGTCACACAAAGTTTAGCAGTATCTGGAAAAGTGTAGCACAGTAATATAATGAGAGAAAAATTACTTTTATATTTATATTTTAATAGAGGAGTTAAACACTTGTTATTGAATTTGCCTTTAAACTTTTATGTTCAAGAACAGTTCAAAAGAAACTGCTATGAAATATTATATAGCTTGAAATTTATTTCTCCACATTTATTGACAAAGCTGGATATTTTTTTCCAGTTACATACAACTAATGACAACATGACATAAGAATAGAAGAATAGAAGTCTCACAAGTTATAAAATCAATGCTATTCATAATTCAATTGTTCGATACTATCAGAAAAACCAAATAACTATGACCATATCGATTGTTTTCGTTATTTTACTAAATTTTTATATTTGTAAGGATTAATTTGGGATTTCAATGTTTGTAATTATTTATTCAAATTAATTGAAATACAAAGTATTAAGACAAATTTTGCATTCACTGTATACAACAGTGAATCCAATAGAAACTTTTCACAATGACGCATTCCCAAAAGTGTGGAAAGTTTCTGAATCTGATAATGAACAAATATACAGAAAATATAACTGAAAAATAACCTGGCAATGAATTACAAATGGAAATAAATATACAAAATAAGATTTTTTAATAAAAAAAGAAACTTAATAGACAATTTAAAAAAACTAATACACAATATTTTTAAGTAATATGAATGCAGTAAAATGAAAAGAGTAAAATATCCATTATTTTTCAGAAATCTTAAAGAATATTAAATTAAATTGTTCTACAACTATATTATGATAAAATCAAAAAAAAAAAAAATATCTGCACAATGAAACAAAAAAAAATATCATTACATTCTAAATTTTTATTTTTTTAATTTAAACTTTGTATTCGAAATTTAAGGAAATATTTACAAGTTAGTAATACAAAATAGTTTAATATAAAATGCTGATTTGATGCAGGAAAGGAAGTTATATAAAGTCCATAATTGAAAGTCTTCCATACATTCTTCTACATACTAGATTATAAATTTCTCATAATAAATCAGAGCTTTGAAAATTCAGGAAGGTAAAAAATGTCATAGAAGACTTATAAAAATTACAGGCACACAAAATGGTAAGAGGGAAGAACTTTACTTTATAATACCTTTCAATTAAATAAAAAATTTTATTGGAAAAATTTTAACATGTATATAAAACATACTAATAAATTAATCCGTTCTTACAACAAACTGCATTGATGCTCATAAGCTTAAAACAAGCATACATACAGGTTTTTCAAAGCATAGTATTAAAGAAGCTGACAGGGTATGGCATAAGTTGTCGTATTATCTTGATTACTTCAGTATTTGTTTAGGTGCTTCAAATGAACATTTTTTTATGGCTCTGTTTAAATTTTCAACCACTATTTGTAATTTTGGAAGAACAACAAAAATATACTTTCTTTTGTTTTCTTCAATAGCCCTGAAAAGTTGGAATATTCACCTAAGTATAAGAATTACCCTATATATTGCAACAATGAATATGCATTATAAATGAATTTTAGTCATTCTCTTTAAGATGAGGTGAAATTCTCTCACTAATAAGGGCTTTGTTCTGTATTATAGTTGCATAATTCATTCATTTTCCATGATATGCATTGACAAATGTTTCTTTAAAGAAATGGAATGAGAATATCTTATACTACAGAAGTCACATGCATACGGTTTCTCTTTCGTGTGCGTGAAACAGAAACATTCCTGAAACAGATTATTTCAACATATTTAGGTAAAATAATAAGACTGTTTAGTCCTTGTTTTTTGAAACATTTACTTAATGCAAAAATACAATTAAGAAGTCTTCTGTTTAAGATGAGGTGAATTTTTCCCATTCACAAACACTTTATTGAATATCAGAGGTGTATACTACATTCATTTTCTATGATATACTTCGGCACATGCTTCCTTTACGAAATGAGAATAGTTTATATTAAAAAAATCACATGCGTATTACTTTATTGTTGCGTTCGTAAATAAACTTTTAAATCTCAGTAACTGCAAATAATTTCTTTACAAAACTCAAATACAGTTTTGTTCCGTATACTTACACAAATGACAACTGAAATTCTTCTTATCCGAAAATGCTTCATCACAAAATTTACATGTCTACGTTTTCTCTCCTGTATGCAAGCGTAAATGTACTTTCAAAGTACTTTGAGCAGTAAATCCTTTTTTGCAGAACTCGCATTTAAATGGTTTTTCTCCCGTATGCATCCTTAAATGTATTTTTAAAGTCCCAGTATATGAAAAGGATTTGTTACAAAAGTCACAAGAATATGGCTTCTCTCCCGTATGCGTACGCAAATGTTTTTTTAAATTCCCCTTATCCGAAAAGAGTTTGTTACAAAATACACATTTATAAGGTTTCTCACCAGTATGTGTACGCACATGTCCTTTCAATTTCACATTATCTGGAAAGAGTTTTTTACATAATTCACATGTATATCGTCTCTCTTCCGTATGCGTCCGTAAATGCCTTTTTAAACTGGAAATCACAGAAAAGACTTTGTTGCAAAAGCTGCAAGTGTAAGATTTCTTATTCGTACACGACATTAAATAAATTTTTAAATGTGATCTTGGAAAAAATACTTTATTACAAATGCCACATGTATGTTTCTTCTCTATAGTACACAACGGTACGCGATTTTTTCAAGTCCGAATTTGTTAAAAGATCACAAATTAAGTAAGCATATAGCTTGTCCATTACATGATCAATGAGAAAACTATGTTTTAACAACAAATCTTTCTACATATCAGTAGCACAAGACATAAATCCTCTTTAATTCCAGTTTAATAGTAAAATTTTCACGATAAATACAATTTAAATGCCATAGACAATATTTTGTAAAAATGATGTTTCTTTATTTAATGAATCAAAAGTGAAAACTTTGAATGCAATATTGAGAAGAATTTTTTATAAAAGGGTGCATAAGAATAAATTTCCTCTTATTTTTCATGTGAGTAATAATACTCACACATATGCACTCATAAGTACTAAAAATTGCTAAGTGATGAAGAATTCCTAAACAAATGTATTGGAGAATTTACTATTTCATGGTTCACGATTCCATCGAAATATGTTGCATGGTGAAATTGGGATTGTGGGTCTTTGAAAAGTCAAGTCTTTCTTATTGTTGCCAGTTTTATTCCGAAAGATGTGATGATATATCTCTGTCCTGATTAGCATGTCATGAAGTCCGTCACAACACAATCCTGGAATCTAAAAAATAAAATCAAATGCAGTGTTATATGCAGAGCTACAGTATACAGCAAAAATAAATAAATAAAATGAAATAATCAAATATTTGGTATTTACTTTATCAATTAACTATTCATTTGCTAAGTTATTTTTTTTAAAAATCTGTGGAAATACATGGCTATTCGGTGTGATTCAGGAATATGGACAGAAATGAATTACAATGGAGCCTCACTTAACGGGCATAATTTCTTCTCAAATCATACTCGTAATGTGACACACTTATTAAATGAAACAATTTTTTCCATATACATCTATATAAAAGAGCACAATAAGTTCCGTTTCGAAATAGAAAAAAATCAAAATAAATCAATAGTAACGTAATTTCTTATTTATCGTACATGTCTTTTATTACAAAAAAATTGTCTAAAAATTTTCTTTACATACGCGTCAAATTTCTGAAAGTGAGACATAGCATTATCATTAAATCAGTTTCTAGCGGACTTGGCTATGGCCATATTAGTAAGATGCTATAAATTTATCATACTTTCAACATACTAAGTTCTAAGTTTACTAAGTTCAACGAATGTTGTTGCTCTGTTGAATCTGAATCATTTTCCCCTACCCAAAACAAATCTCCAATGGTTTTTTACTGCGACACAAAATATACTTCCAAACGTTCTTCGATAATTTTAGACATCTTCTTTCACCAACTCATCGATGTCACTGTTAATCGCCTCTAACCCCATAATCTAACCAGATAAAAAAAAATTCGTCAATTAAGGCTTCCAAGGCACGGGCTCGAACCTCTTGAAGTCGGATGTGACAACACTAGCTGACCAAAACCTCTTCCGAGTACACGTAAATGTTCTCTTCTAACAAGCAACCAATAGAAAGAGATACAGACCAATTTAGCAAACGACGTCATAGTGTCTGCTCGTCACTCAGTTTTGCGAAACATCGCGCATTAAGCCAGTTACATTTTAACATTTTCCTTTTCACTTTATGATAACTATTCGTTAAGAAAGACTAATTTGTTAAAAAAAAATTTTAGCGTGAGATACAAAGGTAAGAATTATTTATTTCTAAAATTATGAAGACACAGTTCATATACAATGGGAGCCAAGTTGATTGAAAATATTTCAGAAATCAATTATTTGGCGATACAAAAATAACTGCCATTAAACTTGAAATAAAATAATGAAAGTAAATACATCCATAAGAACTAATGGCAATGAAAATTGAAAAAAAGTAATATATAAGCTGTAAAATATGCGGCTTTTAACAATGTTAATGTTGTAAATGTTCAATATATTTTCGAGAACTCTGAGAAAATTTTTGACACATAGGTTCAAGATGGTACATTTTCGAATGAGTAACGAGTAAGAAGAAAGTAGAATAAAAATTATTATTATTATTATTATATAGTCTCTCCAAGCTAAACTCGGACACCTAAGTAAAGAACTACAGTCCAAATTTGACAACTAACATTGATAAGAAACATACTTAAATGAATTTTCAATAATATATTTATTGCAATTATAAAAACAAATATCAAAATTATAAATTAATACATTTTAACCAGAAATTATTTCAAAGAACAAAATAAAACAAAAAATA
The DNA here is from genome assembly GCA_026543055.1 of Argiope trifasciata. NCBI lineage: Eukaryota > Metazoa > Arthropoda > Arachnida > Araneae > Araneidae > Argiope > Argiope trifasciata. The sequence goes on from JAPMOQ010033453.1 coordinate 9,279, forward strand.
ATGCACAAGTCAAACATGGGCAGATAAGATTTTGAAAATTATTTAATATTTTAAATGTATTTTTATTTTTTATGTAAGTATTTTTTATAACCCTTTTAAGACATTTAGGCATAGATTACGCAAATTTTTTACAAAAATTAATTTCAATATTTTCTTATTCTTGCAACAATACTCATTTCATCTTTACAGGAAATGGCATGTTCCTAGGTTTCTCAATTTAGGTCTACTCGACTGAATCCATATCTCAAGAGTGCCGATCTTTTGTAGTTCCTGGGAAGTGCTAAAAGTTCCCAGAAGAAGCTAGAAGCTTCTGGACCAATTTGGGGGTATCTCAGTTCCTTATAAACTGATGAAGAAAATTCTCGATGTTTTGGGTATTATCCCTTTTTTCGCCAAATCCACCGAAAACTCGCCAAGCTCTGGGATCAGTAATGCCGACACACAACAACATTCAATACAGATAACTGAAAATTAGTCTTTCTCTTGATGACATTAGTCGTGCGAGAAAGTAAAATTACAGGTTCTTAACAATATTGAGTGTGTATGTGTGTGTGAGAGAGAGTGTTATGATAAATATAATTATAGATGGTATCTTTAAATATTTTAAATATCAGAAATTAGTTATATTTAAACTTCTTAACTCTTTAGTCAGGAATCTCAAGTTACTAAGTAGGGAAATGTCTGTTGCCATACATGCAGTAAGAATTAGTTCAAGGTAAAGTTCTATAAAAGTGTCCAGAATTCAGAAGGTGAAGATAAGCGCAACAACGTACGGCGATATACATTTAAAGAGTTTCTCAAAAAAAGTAGAACAAATGTTTTATTTCCTTAATTATTGAGATCAGAAATACACGTTCATTTGATAAGTGTCATTAAACAAGATATCAAAAATGTGCGAAAATACTTCAGTTATCCCACAGAAGAATAATAAAAAGTTTTAAGTATGAAATTTTTATAATGTTTGCATTACTGACTTATGATTGAGCATTTTGATTGCTAAGCTGCACTAAAAGAGACGGAACTAGTTAGCGAAACCTGAACAGATGTTAAGATTGAGGGTACGGCTAGATGAACATTTCTAAAAAGTGGTGAGAAGGGAGCAGATGATCATTGATGTCATCATCTAGGACTAGTGAACATTCCTATGAAATAGAAATGCTCAAAATATTGTGTCAAGAATTTTCCTCATAAAAAAAAATGCAGTATTTTTTCTACTTATCTCGAAATTGGGGTTGATAGGTTCTCGAGGAGATAAAAATTTTCAAAATTAATTCAGTGTTTGCGAATGGTGAAACAATTGATTGATTTGCATTCGTAATTTAATTTTCCATAGTTATTATTTTTATATCAAGAATTGATTTCCTGCAGAAGCTTACGCTTCAAACATTTTACCTTCAAAGAAAAAACAAATTTTCAAGAAATTGAAAATAAAATCAATTATTTGAATTATTAATTTTTTATTTAGCTCTTTTTAAAAAAAATTCCTAAACTGATGAATCTTGTAAATTAGCTTCTTCAAACCCAGAAGATTTCAGCAATTAATTTTCACCAATCATTAAATTTTACTTACAATCATATACACTGAAGTGACAAAAGTCATGAGATAGCAATATGCAAATATACAGATGGCAGTAGTATCGCAGGAAAAAGTATAAATGCGCAGTTCGTTTTCCAGAGCTTTCATTTGTGTTAAAGTTATTCATGTGAACAGGGTTTTCGTGATTTATGGCGGCACGACGAGAATTAATAGACTTTGAACGTGGAATGTTAGTTGGAGCTAGACGCATGGGTCATTCCATTGCAGATATCGTTAGTGAATTCAACATTCCGAGATCCACAGTATCAAGAGTGTACCGAGAGTATGAAATTTCAGGCATCCCATCCCATCATGGACAGCGCAGTGGGCGACCACCTGCACTTAACGACCGAGACCGCCGACGTCTGTGTAGAATGGTCAATGTTAATAGACACGCAACACTTCGTCAAATAACTGCAGGAATCAATGTGGGACGTACGAGGGACGTGTCCGATAGGACTGTGCGGCGAAATTTGTCTTCCTTGGGCTATGACAGCAGAAGACCGACTCGAGTGCCTTTACTGACAGCACAACATCGCCTGCAGCGACTCTCCTGAGCTCGTGAGCATATCGACTTGTCCCTAGACCAGTGGAAAATTGTGGTATGGTCAGATGAGTCACGATTTCAGTTGTTACGAGAGTTCGATGATGATGGTAGAGTTCGAGTGTGGCGCAGACCCCACGAAGCCATGGACCCAAACTGTCAGTAAGGCACTGTTCAAGCTGGTGGTGGCTGCATAATGGTGTGGGCTGTTTTTACATGGCATGGACTCAGTCTTCTGGTGCAACTGAACCGATCATTGACTGGGAATGGTTATGTTCAGCTGCTTGCAGATCACTTGCAGCCATTCATGGACTTCACGTACCCACACAACGATGGGACTTTTATGGATGATAATGCGCCATGTCACCGGGCCAGAACTGTTCGCGATTGGTTTGAAGAACATTCCGGACAATTCCAGCGCATGATCTGGCCACCTAGATCGCCCGATATGAATCACATCGAGCATTTATTGGACATCATCGAAAGGTCCGTTCGTGCCGAAACTCCTGCACCATCCACACTTTCACAATTATGGACGTCTATGCAGACATCATGGCTCAATATTCCTGCAGAGGACTTCCAACGACTTGTGGACTCCATGACACGTCGAATTGTTGCACTTCGCCGGACAAAAGGAGGACCGACACGATATTAACAGTCATCCCATGACTTTTGTCACTTCAGTGTATATACCGGGTGGCCAGAAATAAAACACCCCTACTCTGACCTCCCTGGATATCGAACTACTCAGTGTAAAGGCTTGAAAATTTGTGGACATACTATTCAAAAAATGGGGAAACGGATTTCACGAAAAAAAAATTTAGTTCCAGAAATCACCGATAGGTGGCGCTGTACCACTGGACGTATGCTGAAAAGACACAAAAACACGTTTTAAACACATTTTATTTGAAAGTACCAAGCATACATGAAACAAGGACGTTATCGATGCAGGGAATGCTGCTCAATATGGTTCCCTTCCTGAAGATGTAAAATGTGAAGTCTGTGGACAGCTTGTTCAACTGCGGATCGTAACTGGTCATCTGAGATGCTTCTCACATGCAGACTGATACTCTCTTTCAAATCTGCCAAGGTTATCAGACGTTCTCGATAAACAAGGTTTTTTAAGTGTCCCCAAAGCCAAAAATCACACGGATTAAGATCCGGTGAACGAGATGGCCAAGTTGTCGGAAACGCGCGACTGATTATTCTGTCAGTGGTGAAATGTTGGCGAAGAAACTGTTGCACAGGGAGTCCAATGTGTGGAGGTGCTCCATCTTGCATAAAAGTAATGGTGTCAAGGCATTGGCGCTGCTGCAAATGGGGTACAACAAATGTTTCGAGCATCCTTTTGTACCTGTTGGCCGTCACGGTACATGTCTCAAGGCCATTGGAAGTAACCTCTTCGAAAAAGAACGGTCCAAGGATGAATGTGGCTGTGAATCCACACCAGACTGTAACTTTCGGTGAGTGGAGTGGAATCTCTTGGAAGGTACGGGGGTTTGTCGTGTCCCATATGCGACAGTTATGGGTGTTCACTGTTCCACTGAGGTGGAAATGGGCCTCATCGCTCCACAGAATCTGCCACGGCCACGATGCATCCACTTCAACTCTAGCAAGAAATGTCAATGCAAAGGTCAGTCGCATCTCCCTGTCTGTGGCCAGCAATTGTTGATTAGGGCGGATTTTGTACGGGAAACAATGCACCATTTTTCTGAGTACGTTCCACACTGTGCTATAGGGAACACCCAAGTGTCGTGACACTGCACGTGCACTACTGCAGCCTAAAACATTATCCATTGACTGTTCAACAATACCGGTGGCAACATCTTCAACGACATCTGAACGAACCGGTTTGCGTCCTCGACCAGGCTGAACTCCAAGATGTCCAGTTTCCTCGAATCGAGCGATCATTCTCCTGAGAGCTTGTGGAAGCAATGGTCCCTTACGCAAATCCTTAAGTCGGCGAAACTCTCGAAGTGCTGCTGGAGCATTTCCTTTATTCTCGTAAAACAACTTCACAAGCAAAGCGCGTTCTGGCAGCGTGACAGCCATCACTAATAAGAATGACATTCCCCACCTTTTAACTTCTTTTATACCCAGAACATGGCTTCTAACCATGCTTTAAAAAAAAAAAAAAAAAAAAAAAAAAAAAATGCAGTTACAACGGGAGTTCTAGCTTCTTTACTATTTTTATTTTCCATAAGGGGCAGAAAAATTAAAAAGGAAGCATGGAAGCATTCCATTCCGCATAAACATTTTAATTTTTATTATTATTTGTGTCTTTTGATCATAGTTCCAGTTGTGCAGCGCCACCTATCGGTGATTTCAGGAACTAATTTTTTTTTCGTGAAATCCGTTTCCCCATATTTTGAATAGCATGTGTACAAAATTTTGAGCCTTTACACTGAGTAGTTCGATATCCATGGAGGTCAGAGTAGGGGTGTTTTATTTCTGGCCACCTTGTATATATATATCCATTTTCTAATTTTTATCTTATTTGCCTATATTGACTTTATTCTAGGATGTTCTCTTGTTTTCATATAAAATTCCATGCTTCATTTTATTATTTACAACACACGCTCTATAAATATGCTCGTTCTGTATTTTCTCACGATTTTAGTTAAATAATAAGGGCCCTTAATTAGTAGCGCATTACTTTTCCGATACAAAAATTTCCTTGTCATAAATCGATAACTATGAAAGCAATTCCTATTCAAATTTGGTATTAAAAACTATTAATGGGAAATTTCGATTACTTCAAGTCTTCAGTCGCGATGTAGACTGACGTATCTCATCGATTCTTCCTTACACGCAAATTAGGCCTCTGGGATGGAATAAATCGAAGTTAAAAATTCAAAAGTGTCTTCAAAAAGTATACACATATACATACAAGGGGATGAGGAATTCGACTGACAAATTCTGAGATGATAGTAGGCATCAAGAGGATTAAAAATCACCATATAACATCGGGTCTCAAACGACGTTTAGTAGGAGAAAAATGCAACAACAAAAAAATCCTAAAATTGTTGAAAGCTCTAAAAACTTAATAAAAAATAATAACAAATGATATTTGAACTAGGAATTTATTAAAGCAAAAGTACATTCTTAAAAGCACCCCACCCTAATGCAAGTAGCATACCGATTTGATGACCAATAGGACCTAAGTTAATGAAAACTAAAATATAGTTTAGACCCATATCTGAAAAAAAATATCAAAACTTGAAATCGTAAGGAATTTCATACTCTCTGATTCGATAAAAGCGTGTTGTGTGAAAATTGGAGTTTTCTAAGATATTCAAAAAAAATTTTAATGGACACCAGAAAACACCGCTGCAACATGCCGGATGCTTGCAGAGGGTGTTGTGAAATTCGAAAGATAAAATCAGAGAGGTAATAGAAGGCATTAAGAAAATGAAAAAGTACCATTTCACCGAACAAGTGACGCTTGTTCGGTGAAAATAGTAGAAACAGACATCGAAACATCAATGCGACTGATGACGGAAATGTCCCTATGAGTACGATTAACAAATTAGTCGAGAAGGGGTCTTCTCGTATGTAAAGCTTCTATGCGTTTGCGGGAAATAAAAGCAACAAGCAAGTATTTATTTAAAGTACATTGTGGAATTAATGGTCGTTAAACTTCATTCGCAAGCAACATGTCAGATTTTATGAGTGCGATTAAAACGTACTGGTGCACCATCACGTTGTTACGCACAATGGTCAGTATGCCCTGTAGTAAATCCGGAGGGAAAACTAGGCAGTTTGAGCCAGCGAGCTGTTCGGGCTGAAGATACGGCCTCAACAGGTGATCTCCGAGAATCCCGGTCCAGGAGTTATTATTAAACTTGCACGTTGGATGAGATAGTGATGTGGGGGTGGGTTGGTAGTTCGAATGAACAAATATGCGAATTATGCGTGTTGAAGACGCCTTCTCTCTGAAAGAATATTATCACAGAATATAAAATTATCCAGAAAAGTGTGTATCTTCAGTTTATTTAGAAGCACGCAGTGTATGAATTCCATCCGAAGTGGGTAATCAACATCTTATTGAAAATGGATTTTCTGAAAGTGAGACATCAGCAAAGCGCTGCGGAACTCTGTTTTTGGTATCAGGTGTAGGCACACTGCATTTGGTCTCGTTGTTATTGAATGATCCAGTCACTCAAAGACTTCGATCGATGCTTGCGAACGTGAGGACAACATCTTATATTGTTCTATGTCCATTCTTTGTTCTAGTCGTCCATTCACATCTGGTGAGCGGCAAATTAAATGTATATTGCTAGATTCATCATTCGTGAAATCTATCATTTTGTTTGCAAATGAAGTTTATCGACCATCAATTCCGTAATGCACATTAATGAATATTCCTTGTTGCTCCTATTTTCATAGAACGCATGGAAAATTTACTAACGAGAAGGCCTCTTTTTCTCAACTACCTTGTTCCTAATTCGAGTATTCATAGGACCCTTTTCTTCGCAAGTCTCATTGATTTCTAATCTGCGTTTGCGATTTTCATTATATAAACGTCACCTGCAACCCTATATTTTATGGTAATTTTTTATCTCCTTTATTCCCTACTATCACCTCTCTGAATTTATCTTTCGAATTTGACAACGTCCTTAGCAAATCGCTACCGATGATGCAGCGTTGTTTTCTGGGGCCCATTTTAATTTTTCTTGAATATTTTTGAAAATCATCAGTTTTCACACTACAGACGTAACAAATTAAAGAGTATAAAATTAACATTTTCACGCTCTTATTTTTCTTCGAGTTTTAATATGTTCATAATATGGATTCTACGCTACTTTATCGTTTTCACTAAATTACGACATCTTAGATCATGAAATCGGCATGTCGTCTACAAAAGAAAAATCTTTTAAGAATATGCTTTCGTTTCAAAAAAAATTTGTAATTGAAAAATCATTTGCTATTTTTTTAAAGAGTGTTTAACAATTCTGGGATTAGGTATATTTCCAATTTTTACCTTCTATACTTCGTTTGGAACCCTATATTGTGTGGCGAATTTTAATTCTCTTTAATGTTTATTATCACCATTTTTGAATTTGTGGATTGAATTCTATAACGCCCTTTAATATATATATATAAATTTGAGTCCGAATGATTTTGCGACGTGGAGCGAAAAACAATCGCTTTTATAAAAAATGATGATTGCGGAACACAATAGGTACATGAACATGTCAGTTAAGACCAGATTTCAAAATTAAATTAATTAAAATAAGCCACCTGACCCCCCCCCCTCCCCAAGGAAAAGTTTCGTGGTGTGAAGATGAGAGCGGGGGAGGGGACCATCATTTTTCTAAATATCAACACATCCGTAATCTGTTAATCACATGAGTGTTTCAAATTCTGGACTGCAGATGATATCATGTGACTTCAAAAAAAATTATGATAGCAGATTTCAATTTTTATATTTTATTTTATGAATTATTTCACATTTTTTAAAATTAGACTTTAAAATAAAATGAAACAAATCTCAAAATCAAAAGAATTTTTTTTTAACTTTTTGCACTCGGAAAAGTAATTCTATGTAAAGTTAGTCACTGAATACAAGAACTTATTTCTTGTTCCACTATGCATATGCAATTGTTTAGAGCTCAATTTCCCAGAAAAGTTAATGTACATCGTCTTATCACTCAACAGATATTTTTAGGAGTCAAAATTAAATAAATAAAGCATCAAATTGATTTCCTGGCAATAACAGTAGCTGAAAGGAAGCATCTGAGTGCAAAGGGTTAAATAAAACTGAAATACACTGCTCCTAAATAATATTTTTTTTTAAAAATGCATTTAAGATGATCAAATTAATTTCTATATAGAGTAATAAATACATCTAAAATGTATCAATATATCCGAAAAAAAAAAATCGCAGATTAATGCGCTTAAAAATCGCGAAAAAAGATACTTGGCAAAATAGAGCTCTGAAATTTTTTTTATTGAGGTAAAGAACACTATAATTACCGCTATGCGTGGTAAAAATTACTTGAAATCGGTTTGTTTCAAATTTAAATTCAATATAAAATTATATAATCTTTAACATTAAAAGGAAATTAATTTACTAAATTTACCTTTTATCTTATTAAATATTACAGTTATGCCAAAATGCTGCATAAATGACGAAACAGCAAACAAACTTGGAACCGATTTTGTAGTATGTGAATTGAAATTGTCCCTTAAGCACCGCATAAAGAGCAGAGCATTTACATTTTACAACCGGAGATATCAAAAGAATTAATATTAAAAACTATGGATTTGTCATTATTAAGTTGCATAATTATGCATTTTACATTTGTCAGCATTTGATTACATAAATATTGTACAGGATTTTTTTGAAAATCTCTTGATTTACCCATACAAATAAATTTTCTGAAACAAATCCAATTTTGGAACATGCTACATCACAGAGAGAATGTTTCATCACAATGCATTTTACATACATTCAGAAATTGCTGAAGTCACCTCTCTTAAAATCAAAGATGACACATATGCTTTGCAATAAATTTTTGTTAAAAAATCACAATAATGTGAAATAGATATCATTTTTATTATATGAAATAACACACATCAACAATATTAAAATGAAGATTTGGATTGAAAATCCACACACATTGTTAATATAAAAACAACTTCCTACTGCATGTTTATTGCATTTTTTAACATGTACATTGCATATTTAAATGTTTATTACATTTTGAAAGTTGGACATTTATTTACTCAAAAAATAAAACTTTTAACACTAATAACATTTATTCTTTAGATCTTTTGGCTTATATGTACCTATTGAGAGTGTTCTTTCCACATTCTATATTACAATGCAAAATGTAATCATACTGGGTTAAAATTCATATTATATCTAATGATCAATCTAAACTGACATCTAAAATATTTCATTTTGAAGATTTCCCGAGAGTCCATGTACCCCTCATAGAATAGGACTCTCCTTCATATAATACATAAAAAATGTTTTCATCATCATACTATCTATGCTTGGAAAGTAATTATTACTAATTTGCTCCCAATTCATTTTTCACCAGCAAAAGATTATTTTTGAATCCATTTTCATACCATTACCAGCCTGGCAATACAAGGACATAATATTTGTTTACCGCCACATTATCAGTGAGATACACTTTTATCACAGAGATGAGTAGTTGTGGTGCAACTCATCATACTGGAAAAATAAGGTTTCAAAGTCAGAGTCAACTCAGCTCTTAGTTTCGAATTTTTCATAGTCTGCTTATTTTTTACAGCATCAGTTTGGTTTTGATGCACATCCACTGAAATTCCAAACGTGTCTTCATTTAAATAGTCATATATGTAAATAATTGTTGAGAATAGAAGTAGTATTTTTCTAAATCGCCTCATTAAGACAGATAAGAAAACAATGTCCAAAAAATCACTCCAAAATTGAATTGAACTGCAATTAACTCATATATTTTCTACATGGCATTTTTCTCCTCTTCCGCGAATGCTCATTAAAGTGGGAAAATTTAATTGTTCAATGAAGTATTGATTGACTAAATTTTTTTTAATTAGCTGACCCTGTTTGTGTAGTAAAAATTATTAAATCTTTCAAATAAAATAAATATTGCAAACTAAAACTATTTCTGTTAAAGATGCCACTACTTCACGATTTTAAAATTCAGGAACACGAAGGAAGTATAGTTGAAATTCCTGTTCTTCAGCAGTACTTTTGGACATTTAAATGAAAATGGGCCCCTTTATTTACAGAAGAACAATAAATTTAACACAACCAAATAGCATTCAGTTGTAAGAAGAAAGGATTTTTTTTACACTGTTAAAATAATTGCAAGTGGAGTTATATTTTTAAAAGAAAAAAAATTTCAAACTTTATTTAGCTGTGCAAACAGGCTTAGATTAGAAGATGAATGTCTCTAATGGAATCAGCATTATTCAACAGCCCTGATTTTGACAACAGTCCACAACTTGAACATTACGAATTTTCTTTCTTTTTTTCTCCACACTTATAAATCTAGAGTTAACTTCAAAAAATACTGTTGGATTTGATTAAACACAGAAAAAGCTAAAAAAATGCTAAAATTTTATTTATCAGAGTGAAAATTTCTCATACATTTAGTTCATAATTATTTTTTAAAAATAAATACAATAGAAAAAAATGCAAAAATTATATGCAATAGAAAAAATAAAACAATTGTCAAAAAATTCAACTTAGAATTTTGATGAATCTTCACATTTTAGTTCAATAGACATTTTTGGAAAATGTTATTCTATTTGTGACAGAAGTAACTCTCATGCTTTGCACTAGATGGATGGGATTTTGTATACATCTACATACGAAATTATAACACAGAGAGAGTTAGGCAGATAAAATTTGAAACAAATGTTTAATATTGATATTGTAGACATTAATTAAATTTTGAGCAAATTCAATTAGAGTTTGCCTGCAATTTCAGAAAAGTGTGAAAAAAATAATTTGAAAATACAATGATGTAATTTTGTATTATTACTCCAGATTTATGTCAATTTTTTTGCTTTGATCATTTGGGAAAAACAAGTCTAAAGCACATATTGATTTTTAAACATTACTAATGCTTTGACACAGGTATTAGCTGTCAAAACACTCACCACAGACAGACAAAGTATACTCAGCAAAAATACTAAATTCACATCAAAGATTAATATTTCATAACTCTGCAAGTCATTTTCTCGGGGAAAAAAAAACGTTTATTAGAGTCCAAAAGAAAGTTTTGGAGAGATCATTCCAGCTAGTTTAGTGTTCTCTACATAACCTTTTGATTATTGTGTTAATGAATATGATAATAATATTCAGAAATGTTGAATATAATAATAATCAAGTTTGAATATAATGATAATAATTATCAGAAAAGTTTAAAAGGACTTAGGATAAGTTTTCTTTAAAAAATTCAATGTATTATGTGCCCTTTCCTGCAGATCTAGTTAGGAACATATTTTTAAAAAAGATACTAATAACAAAGAGATAAAGAAGGAAAATAGTTCTCCCAAATTCTTCCTTTTATAATGTGATGTTCTGCCTACTTAATCCAATTTTCCCTTAAAAGAAATGAACTCAAATCATTCATATAAGATTATGTGTCATTGTAAATTAAAATGCACCTCAAATGTTGCTCCTAATATTATCCAATTAATACTTTTTAGTCTAAATAAACATTTAAAATTTCAATTAGAAAATTATAAAAGGCATAAAAAATATATTTATCATTCTGACATATACATTGTGATATTTTTATTATATAGCATATATAATAATTTAATTTTATAGAGAGACTAACAAAACTGTCATTTTTTATTTCAATATACTGTCAATCTTCAGTCATTTTTCAGACTTCTCTAAAATCAAAAATTATTTTTTCAAATCAGATAACTCTACCTAAACCTGATATTTCCACACTGCTGCATGCCATATAGATGAAATATGATATAGGGTCTTGGAACATATCAACTACTGACATCAATCATATTTTAAGAAAAAGATTATTTATAGAAAGTCTGTCTATCTGCCTAAAATAATGCTAGAAAGATCATTCCAAAATGCAGAATTAGATGCACAAAATTAAAAGAAGTTTCTTTTCCAATCTAAATTTTTATATTTTAAATTTGTTCTGCCAGCTATATTCTTACAAATATGAAAACTAGATGCATGAAAATAAGATTTAAACTACAGTAAATATTTAAATGTGATATTAAAAGTTGATAGCACATTATTGTCCATTTTTTAAAAAAAAAAAAACTTTCATAGCTACTTTACTTCTTGATCATTTCTTTTATGCTAAATAACTTTCCTCGTTAACAAAAAAAAAAAAAAAAAAAAAAAAAAAGACATTTTATACATGAAATATCCAGTAAATCAATCATACATAAAACATATAATCAATGTGAATTCATTAAAAATATTTTTATTATGAATTAACTGTTTCTATAAACAAAAAATTTATTTATATAAAAAAAATGTTAATAATGCAGCTGAAAATAATTTACAATTAATAAAGAATATAACTTACTTAACAAATAATAATGTGGTCACATTATTTAACATAGAGCCTTGAAATAAAATCTTTTCAGTAATATGTCAGAAGATCTGGAAAAAATAATAACACCATATGAAATATTAAAAAAAAAAAAAAAAAAAAACCTGTTTAATGACACGATTTCTTGAATTGAACATAGTGAAATTAATACACAAGTATTAAAAAAATTAAAGAGAAATATATGAAATATTTATACATTGTCTACAAATATTAACAAAAGTTTTCAGCCAGATTTAATCAAATATATCAAGACAATTGTTTCAGGACCTTTCTTCTAGAATTTCTGCCAAAATATTTAAAGGTATGTATTTTAATATTTTGAAAATAATTCTTCATACTTACAATGTGTACTTAAGGAATCTAAAGTATCAGTTCTATATAAATTACTAATAATAAAATTCAAAAATATTTCCAGTCTATTTTTTGCTTTAATTTCTTAATCTGGAAAACAAAGCTCTGTAATATATCTTTTACAGAAAAAAAAAGTTTCATAATCAGATATAAATTTTATAGCATGGATAATAAACATTTCATGATTTATAATAAATGCACATTTTTTGCAATTGCTAAATTGTTATAGTAAACATCTATCACACATATTTATCACATTAAGAATTAAAATGCTTAGGAAATAAGGTGTTAGCTCATATATAACCCTTATTACTTGATCATAGATTTTTTTTCCTTTTTATATAATCAAAAAAGAGGAAAAGGTGAGTAATGATGTATCATTAAGGGAACTGGTTTTATTAATTTCTGATTATTATGTCTCTTCAATAAAGTATTTAAATGGTCGATTATATAGAGAGAGCAAAATATCTTTTGCATTAAAAAATATTGAATCCAACTACATTGAATATAAAATCAAACCCTAGGAAAAACCATGGAATAATTCTTGAAATTAACTTAGTAATGATTTCCTGGATACATATATGTTTACTTTTTCAAAGAACGGTGAAATTGGATTCTTACAAGCCTTTTCCCTTAATTTTATTTTAGATTTAACATGGTAAGGGGTCGATCTTATTTTAGCCCACCTTTGGCGAATAATAAAGAATTTTTTGGCGAAAGGTAAGAATTATTTTTTCTTAGCCTTTTAATTCAAATACTTTCGATTTGGCGAGATTTTGAAAAAGTCGCCAGAGGTGGGCTAAAATAGGATTTTACCCATGGTAAGATATAATTATACGTGAAAGTTTGAAGAACATAACGGTACACAATGGACCCATTTTTTAAAATCAAGATTAAAAAAATTCTAAATTTGAAACAACAATATAAAAATTGAGCATTTAATATTTTAAGTTTCAGGAACACTGAATTTTGCAGCATTCCCTTTCAGGCATAACATATTTAATATATTCTTCCAGTAAGTTTTTTTCAATTTTGAAGTTTTAAAATTAAAAACCTTAACTTGTATAGATAACCATAAAAATATTGGTATTATTCCTAATTCTACTTTCGGTTTGCAATTTGTTTCTTTTTGCAAAACATAAGACAGAGAATTTCTTGAGGCTTTATACATAAGTTTGTCAGAAGCTGATCAAATTATTTACCAGTGAAGTAGATTGAAATAGATCAAATGATCCGTACATCAAAGAAATGATATGAAATAGCGTAAGAATGCTTGCCCAAGAGAAAATTTATGCAAACACAGCATATTCTGTTTAAATAAACAATCTGAATTGCCAGATTCCAAGCTAGAATAAAATGCAACGTAATCTCTAAAATTAAAATGAACCGGAAATGTAAAACTTATATTAAGTGGCAACAAATATTAGAAATTCAAAGATCTTCCAAAGCTAGAAACCTGACATATAAATAAAATTTTCAAACTAGAGTGATTATCTAAATTTCGCAATATATAAAAGATAAAAAAAAAAACCCGAAAACACAAGATGCTATACAGTAAAAGCTCCTTATTCGCGTTTTCACTATTCGCGGATTAAAAAAATGCGACCCAATTCCTATATTCGCGACTAAAAATTTCTTTATTCGCGGATCTAATAAGTACATCGATAATAATTAAAGGATTCCAATAGGTATCCAATCCAATATCTTTTGTAAATGCCTTCAAATGGACAAATAAAAAAAGTTAACTAGATCTTATTACAACTTTGACTAAAGTATGTTGTTAAATGCAAACTGCAAACATAGCCGAAATCGCAAATGGAATAGGACGAGATGGGTTCGAACAGTGATCAAGTGACATTCAGGAATTGCTTGAATCGCAAGATGAAGATCTGACTGAAACCGACTTGGAGGAGATGTTAAATTCACAGCCCATTGAAGAAGAGGCTTCAACAAGCACTGGAAACGTGCCATTCAATTTCAAAAATCTTAGTGAAGGCTTAAGAATGGCAAATGAGCTTTGTGATTTCTTTATGAACATTGATCCATCTATGGTACGAAGTCTTATTTTAAAGAGGCAAATTGCAAATGCGACTGCTGCGTATCAGTCAGAATTGAAGGAGCTTTTAAAAACTGCCAAGCAAGAGAAAATTACAAAATTCTTCAAACCATTGCCTAAGCTTTAAGATAATTAATCAAAATGTTCCAAAACTTCAGTTAAAATTCTTTTTTTATTTTATTTATTCATTTTTTTGTCACCTAGGAACGTATCCCCTTTAATCCTATATAAATTACCATTCCGTATTCACGGTTACTGTATTCGCGACATATTTATGGAACATATACTCCGCGAATAAAGAGCTTTTACTGCACTGTAAAAATGCCCATACATGAATATCAAATACGGATCGGTGAATGGCACAAAAATTGAGTATTGACATCTTAATAAGCCAGTAACAGCCGCTAGATATTGGGGATTTCTTTTTTTCAGTGGATATGTTACGTGGCTATGGCTCCTAGTCGCAGGTTCGATCCTTTGTGGAATTCAACCTCCACAATGCTTGCGCTTCCGTTGGCGAGAGATTGAGTTTAGCCGAAAAAATCATCACCAATTTAGGATGGTTGTGGAAAGTTATGCATTCTCGAATATAATAATTTAAAAACTACATTAAAGTTAATACGTCGTAAACAATTGAAATATTCAAGTAACGGGTAAAGCAGAGTGTCTATGTTTAACAAAATAATCTGTAGGGTACTAGGTTAAAACGAAGCCGCATTTCATGTAGATAAATTTTAATTGGCTGATTATGAACGCAATACGATGGATGTCGAAGAATTAAATTTCTTAAATTTTTTGGCTTTTGGTTGAAATATAATTCACTAAGCTTATAATTTGAATTACTCTTGACAGTATATCCGATAAAGTGAATAATATATTGCATTCTGCTCTCAATTTCTACATTGCCAAAACTATGAACTAAACGCGATGGAAATCGGAAAACTTTTAGACAACTAATTCAAATATCATCCAATCAATTTATAATTTTTACAATGTTTTACAATATGACTGATAAAGTGGTATGTGAATATGATACTCCATTTCGCTAAAAACCTAATTTCTTCAGACTCCTCATTTAAATTATGATCGTGTTTATATTTTTCTTCCAATCATTATTCACTTCAAAAACTGTATAATTTCAGATGATTCTAAACGTTTAATAACTTTGAATAAATATGTCTTAGTAAAATTATGATTAAAATAGTTGTTCATAGACCATTCATGTATAAGACATCAACCCTTTGACATGTAATTTTAATTAACTTCCTAATCAGATGAACATCTTATTTGAGGCAGTTATTTTTATTTTAATCCCTAGAATAATATAAAGACAATTGAGGCAAGGATGCGATTTCCAAGTGATTTTTTTTCACTTCAATATTTTTACTTAATGCAGATTTAAAAAATTAGTTAACCGATGTATGATTAAACTTGTTATTGAATACGAAGGCGTTAAGAAAAGCAAATCCATTTAACTGAGAGGAGGAAATCTATTTCTTTTTAGAAAATTATAAGCTTGCAATAGTTCTTTTGAAAAAATAATTCAACTAGAAAATCACTTGTCTAAAAATGGGAGTTCATAAGGCATTATTATGGGAGATCTAATTGTTTTTTTAATAAAATATATTGATTTTTACTTTCTTGTTTACATATTATAGAGAAAGCACAGTAATCGTAAAACATTTCGGGTTTTTTTTTTAAATTAAAAAAACCCTCGAGATTTTGACGAATCTTTACTTTTTAGACCTCCATAACTTCGAAAAGTTCGTTTCTGGAAAATGCCAGCCTGTCTGTTACAAAAATAACTAAAAAATGAATACATACGAATTCGTGCTCGTTGTTGCACTCATTATAAAGAATATTTTAAATAGGGAATTACTTTAATGTTTGGTAAAAGTAATCAAGAACATTTTTATACAAAATCTGTAAATGTTTAGCAATAAAAAAAGGGTCATTTTGTGAATAAAAAAAGAAGGTAAATGATATGTAACTTTCTTTAATTATATACAAAAATTATTTATTACGAATTATTTTGATGATAAATTAGGAAAAATATGTTTGTCACCATGACGGATTTGTCTTTCGCCACCTTTGCAGGACAGTTTCATTAACACAACTCTTATGCGTTTAAGGAATATCCGTAGACATAAGCATTATCTCCGGTTGATCTAAGAAAAGGTTTATTCAGAATTTTTGACTTTGAAAAGTTCGTTTTTTATTTCAAATTAAATCATTTCATAATTCTGTAAAACTAATGAGATTGCCTCAATATGATCCTTTGATGACCTTTGTATCAAAGGATCCTGAAAAAAATTCTTAACAGAAAATTATTATGTGGCCACTAGAAGCTAGCTTTCAACTATTTTCTTGCCAAATAGTGAATGGCAATTATTGATTACACACTTCGGGTATCCATCGGGAAAGAAAGACGATACATTCAAACATGCGCTCAGTTTCATTAGTACTTAATCATTGGTAAGTGCTATTTGTGCACACTCTATAGGTGTATTGTAACATAATTACCTTTGGCAGAAAAAATTGGGCGATCATTTAGAAGAATTATAGAAAACGTCTATTTCCCGTTTTGATAATAGTTTACTGATGGTTAAAGGTTGTGGATTGCCGTCCCATTCAACCAATTTTAATGAAACTTGGTTCTCTTATTGTTTACATCTGCGCGAAGATTATAGGTACAGTACAGTTATCACATCATATCTAATGTATAAAAAGGAATTTTTGTTTGTTCGTTCTTTATGTGCTGCCGTATCGTTCAACCGATTTTAATGAAACTTTACTAACTTATTGTTTGTGCTTGTACGAAAGTTAGATTATAAAATTCACAAAAAACAAACAGTAAATGCTCCATGTCAATAGGATCTAATCACACAAATATCAAACAAAATAAAAAGTATTAAGATTGATACCCAATGAAATCGAAAATATTTAATGCAGGAGTGTTTTTTTTTTATCTTATTATTAACGAAAAGTCATCTGAGCAAGATGTTGTCATGCATCATGCATACATTGTCTACCTCAAAGGAAACATATTATTCAGAGTTTATCACTCTCACACACAATAGAATTATTATTATTTATGGCAATCAAGTTAAATTGTATATAACAGACGTTTTCAGAGTAAACAATAATTTTTCTGTCCATTTATTGAATTGACAAAAGATATTTCGATTATACAAGCGTATATCGTGTTGATTGCTTGGACAAAAAAATGTCTCCAAACGTTTGTTGCTGAATAGATCTATCAAAGCAGCACTTAGAAATAAGATCATTCGAGCTTCTCAAACAAATGAGGGAAGAAAACGAGCAATAAAGCAGATCGTTATACAGTTGCAAATTCAGGTGCTCCATTACAAAATCAACAAACGGCAAGAATCGGAAGACAACGTTTATATGTTATCTGGTTCCAAGCAACAGAATAAAAAGACCAATTTGTGGTAAGCAGCGAGGCACTATTTTTAGTAGTATGTCGAATGGAGAAAATGTGCTCATTCCATGCATTCCCGTTATCCTCACCAACATGCGTTTTGATTACAAACGACTTCAATTTCCCATTTGATTTGTATTCTCTATGACTAGTAACAAGGCTCAAGGTTAATCACCTCAAATGTGAGGACTGAATCTAGAAAATCCACGTTTTTCACATGGCTAGTTGTGTGCTGGATGCTTACTAGTCGGACAGCCAAAAAAATTATTTGTTTTTGCTGTAGATATAAAAATAAAAGAATACTTACTGCCCTAAAGCAGTGAATAATTAACTGAACAAAAATGGTATAAATATTATTTATACTTCACCTTTATATATCATAAAATATCAATGAACGTATTCATTGCCGAAACGAAAATATATATCATTCTTTCTGTCATTCATAATTAAGCAAAACATCTTATTTTAAATATTAAACAATATTTCCAAAAATATTTCTTTTGGGGCAGCAAAGCGCCAGGTACCGGTTAGTAAATTAATAAGAAACATTTAGTTGTCAATAAATAGAATGATTAGGCATCCCACACAAGTAACTTTCAATACGGTATCATTCCTTGCACAATTTTTTCCCTTAAGAAGAGTTCTAAATACAAAAAAAAAAAATCGGTTGTTTTAGAAATGCATGAGTTAAAAAGCATATTTTTTAAATGGCAGAAATAAGGGAAGTTTGCCAGTTTTAATCACCTAAGCATTTTTTTTTTGATGAAATAGAATAGTAATGTGTGATGAAATAGATAAGTTGTATCACTAACTCTCCGATCAGCCGAAGGCACAGATATAAAAGAATACTGAATGATCCGACTGCCGCAACAGCGACATTGGCGGGAATCGGGGTTAAGTCCTAAGGGCCAACACCGGCCATGGTACAACCCTGGCCGAAGGATATACGTCCTTTCCTCGATGGCAGGGGGGGACAAACCTATATATTTTGCAAGGGGGGGCAGGGATTCGACTTCTATCCTGTTAAGGAGTAAAAATATACATATTTAGAAATAAAGAAGTTGTACAATTTTTTATAGTTTATTTACCTCAAAAAATTGAATTAATTTGAGAAATATACTTTTAAATAGAAACACAGCTTCTTAAATTAATGACATAGGTTCAATCAAAGAAAATGGTACCACAAATTATATAACCAAATTCTTTAAGCTCAATAAAGCAAAATATTCATTGCTTTAAAAACTGATAGGAAGTATCGATTCCGAAGTCAAGACCTTATCACCAGGCCACCGCAGCTTCTAGACGCTGTTTGGAAAGACCGTAGAGTGAAGTTGTCACAAACTGTTCCCGAATCCAACTTCAAATTTTATTATTTCTGCAGATTTTAATTCCCTATAACTTTTCGGCTAATAATTGTTAGCATCGAATTTGAGAATTTTAAAGTAATTTGAGGAAAAGGCAAAAAAAAAATGCATCATTTTACTTTTCTCTATCTAAAAGACGAATTTCCCTTCTCAGGAGAGATCAATCATGTATCAGTCAAACTGAGCTTCCACAAGAGTGTATAAAACTTAAGCCATAATTTTTTTAGAGGAAAATATCCCATCATTTGCCTATACACAAATTTATTACATCCTACTTGCTCGAAAAATGGGAAGGGTATGTCAAAATGTTGGGAACTTTTGCTATACCATATAAAAAGACCGAAATAAACTCTTTGTGGAAAATGGCGTCGAGAATCTTGGTTCCCCCTCCACAACCCCCTATTTTATGGCTGAAGTAATTGGGCTAATAACGGCATACTTTTCTTTGATATTTTAATTGCTTGTAACACTTTTAAATAGAATTTTTGGGAGAAAAAAATCTAGTTTCGAAAAATGGTGGTGGTGGTGGGGAGAATCGTTTTCAAATGCACAAGAAGCATGCGTAATCTGATAATCACATGAATGTTTAAAATCGGTTAAAACAGGTTTTTTGAGAGAGAAAAATTTCTGTCCTCGATAGAACAGGTTTGGAAACTCACTGAATTTGAGATGGGCGAAAACCATTTCTTTTCTAAATGTTGGTGATTGTGAAATATGAATCATCTGAGAGTGTGGTGTTCTTCTTTTGGATTGATGCCAAGAGATTTTTTAAAAAAGGATCTCATACGATAACTTAAAATTTGCGATAGCAGGCTTTTTTTAACAGTCTGTATTTTGAATTAAAAATTGTCCGAAAATATATTTGAATAGAATGGTAGTCACATGGTTATAATGAAAAGTAAGCAATGGATTTTCCCTAAATAGAGTAATTTAATATCCAAATGCTTCCGTGGATATATGTGACAGAACAGCAGAAATGAAGTCACAAAAGTTATAAAATCAATACTATTCATAATTCCATTGATTGATATTGCCGCATAAAGAAGATTTACCACAAGCTCAGAGGTCAAAACACACGATCCAAAGCCAGAGTTTGCGGGTTCGATGCTCGCTCGCCATGGTTGTTGTATCCAAAGCATGGATTTTTATTTTTTTCTTAGTTATTGTTTCATTATGTTCTTTAACATTCTAGACTTTTCTTTGTTATGCAAATTATTTGTTTCTCGAATATTCTGTTCTTGTATAAAAGCTGATACCCACTAGAAGTGGGCAACTTCTCGTTCTTGTGAAGTTGCAAGTCGCTATTTCCTTCAATAAACTTTTTTTTTTTAAAGCTGACGGTGTGTTTATATAAATCTTCGTGACAATATTATCAGAAAAACCGAATAACAACAATGACCATATCGATTGTTTTCGTTAGTTTCCTAAATTTTTGATATTTGTGAATTCAATGTTTGTAATTATTTCTACAAATTAATTGGAATACAAAATATTGAGACGAATTTTGGATTCACTGTACATGAAATAGTGAATCCAATAGAAAATTTTAGCAATAACGTATTCTCAAAAGCAGGGAAAGTTTCTGAAACCAAGAATGAACAAATGCACAAAAAATTCAACTTAAAAATATCCTTGCAATGAATTACGAATGGAAATAAATAAACAAAATATTTTTTTAAAAGCTTACTAAGCAGAAAAAAAAAATTAACAATATATAATAGTTTTACGTAATATTTATGCGGTAAAGTGCCAAGAGTAAAATATCCATTATTTTTCAAAATCTTATTAAAGAATATTAAATTAAATTTCTCTACAACTATATAATAACACAATCAAAAACCATCTTCGCAATAAAACACAAAACATATCATTATATTCTAAAATTTAATTTTTTATCTAAACTTTCTATTCGAAAATTTAAGGAAATATTTACAAGTTAGTAATACAAAATAGTTTAATATAAGATCAAGGTTTGACGCAGAAAACCGAGTTATATAAAGTAGTTAATTTAAAGTCTTCCATACAAAGTCATTCTTCTATATACCAGATTATATATTTCTCACAATAAATCACTTTGAAACTTCAGGAAGGTAAAAAATATCACAGAAGACTTATAAAAATCACACACAAAATGGTAGTACTTTAATTTATAATACCTTTCAGAAAAATACAAATTTTTATTGGAAAAATTTTATTGCATGTATATCAAACATATTAACAATAATAAACTGATTTAAAGCATGTGTATAAAGCATATTCATATTAATAAATTAATCTGAAGCTACAATAAATGCTTTGATGTTCATAAATTAATGACACTGAATTAAATTATTAAAGACACAGAAAGCGTAGGGCATGAATTATCGTATTGTCTTGATAACTTCTGTATTTTTTGGACGTGCTTCTAATGAACATTTTTAATGACAATGTTGAAATTTTCAACCGTTATTTGTAATTTCAGATGAACAACAAAAATATACTTTGTTTTGTTTCCTTCAATAACCCAGTAAAGTTGGAATATTCACTTAAGTATAAGAATTATTCAATAAATAGCAACAATGAATATGCATCATATGCTGCATTGTACAAAATAAAATTCCTAGATGATATTATTTCAACACATTTAAGCAAAATAATAAGTCTTTTTGGTCCATGTTCTTTGAAACATTTACTTACTACAAGAGTATAATTCAATGTTTTCTGTTTAAGATGAGGTGAAATTCTCCCATTAACAACCGCTTTATTGAACACCAGAGGTGTATACAACATTCATTTTCTATGATATATTAAGGCAAATGTTTTCTTTAAGAAATGAAATGATAATAGTTTATATTACTTAAGTCTCATATTTCTCTTTCGTTACATTCGTATAAGTACTTTCAAATCCAGTTATTGCAAACAATTCTTTGCAAAACTTGAATATATAGTTTCTATCCCGTATTCTTACACAAATGACTATTAAAATTCCTCTTATCCGAAAATGCTTCGTTACAAAATTTGCATGCATACGGTTTCTCTCCTGTATGCAGTCGTAAATGTACTTTTAAAGTACTTTGCGCTGTAAAGGATTTTTGGCAATACTCACATTTAAATGGTTTTTCTCCCGTATGCATCCGCAAATGTATTTTTAAAGTCCCCGTACACGAAAAAGATTTGTTACAAAAGTCACAAGAATATGGTTTCTCTCCCGTATGCGTACGCAAATGCTTTTTTAAATTACCCTTATCCGAAAAGTGTTTGTTACAAAATGCACATTTATAGGGTTTCTCGCCAGTATGTGTACGTACATGTCCTATCAAATTCACTTTATCCGAAAAGTGTTTTTTACATAATTCACATGTATACGGCTTCTCACCCGTATGCGTCTGTAAATGTCTTTTTAAACTGCAAATCATAGAAAAGACTTTGTTGCAAAAGCTGCAAGTGTAGAATTTCTTATTCGTACACGACATTAAATGAATTTTTAAATGTGACCGCTGAAAAAATACTTTATTACAAATGCCACACATATGTGATTGCTCAATAGTACTGACCGTTACCCGATTTTGTCAATTCCGAAGCTATAAAAAAAGATCACAAATTAACTAAGCATATAGTTTGTCCAATACATGGTCAATGAGAAAACTAGGTTTTTACAACAAATTTTTCTGCATATCAGTAGCACTAGACATAAATCATCTTTATTTCCAGTTTATTAGTAAAATTTTCACGATAAATACAATTTAAATGCCATAGACAATATTTTGTAAAAATGACGTTTCTTCATTGAATAAATCAAAAGTAAAAACCTTGGATGCAATTTTGGAAAGAATTTTTTATAACAGGGGTCATAAGGATAAATTTCCTCTTTTTTTCATGTGAGTAATAATACACACATATGCACTCATAAGTACTAAAAATTGCTAAGTGATGAAGAATTCCTAAACAAATGTATTGGAGAATTTACTATTTCATGGTTCTCGATTCCATCGAAATATGTTGCATGATGAAATTGGGATAGTGGGTCTTTGAAAAGGCAAGCCTTTTTTATTGTTGCCACTTTCATTCCGAAAGATATGATGATATATCAGCTGTCCTGATTAGCATGTCATAAAGTTCGTCACAACAGAATCCTGGAATCTAAAAAATAAAAACAAATGCAATGTTATATTCAGAGTTACAGAATACAGAATAAATAAATAAATAAAATAAAACAATCAAATATTTGGTATTTATTTTATTAATTAAGCAATCATTTGCTTACTTATAAAAAAATGTGTGGAAGCACATGCGATTCAGGAATATGAACAGAAATTTTGAGAAATGATTCACAATGGAACCTCACTTAACGGGCATAATTTATCCTCGAATAATACTCGTAATGTGCTACACTTGTTAATAAAGGCAATTTTTTTCCACATAAATCTATGTAAAAGAACACAATAAGTTCCGCTCCGAAAAAAAATTTAATAGATCTATAGTAACGTAATTTCTTATTTAACATACTTGTCTTTTGTTGTAATAAAATTATCTAAACACATTTTAACACATTTTTTTAATTCGCGTTAAATTTCTTTAAATGAGATATAGCATTGTCATTAAATCAGTTTCTAGCGGACTCAGATATGGCCGGATTAGTATGATGCTATAAATTTCTCATGCTTTCAGTATTTCCCTAATTTCAACGAATGCTGTTGCTCTGTTGAATCTAAATCATTTCCTCCACCACCAAATAAATCTCACAATGGATTTTTGCTACGACACAGAATATACTTGCTAAAGTTCTTCAATAATTCTGGATATGTTCTCTCACCAACCCATATTTCAATACTACAGATCAATTTAACATACGGTGTCATAATGTCTGCTCACTCTGTTTTGCGAAACATCGCTAGTTAAGCCAATTACATTTTAACACTTTCATTTGCTCATTATGATAATTATTCGTTAAGAAATACCAACTTTAAAAAAAAACTTTTTAGTATGAGATACAAAGATAAGAATCAATTATTTCAAAAATTATAACAACACAATTCGGATAAAATGGGAGCCCAGATGACTGAAAATATTTCACAAATCAATAATAGTACAGAAATAATTGCCATTTAACTGGAAATACTGTAATAATGAAAGTAAATACTTCCTTAAGAACAAATGGCACTGCAAATAGTGAAAAAAAGTAATATATAAGCTATAAAATTTGTAGCTTTCAATAGCCTGTAAAGGTTCAATATACTTTTGAGAATTCTAATTGTGAAAATATTATTTTCATTTAGAGTTTTTTAATAGGTTTGACTAGAATTTTTTTCGCTTTGACATAAATGCTGGCAACAGATGCTCCATCTTTATCTAAATTTACAGGAAAGTTCCTAACTCTCTGTGGATGATTAGGTTGTCGTCATTTTTTTTACAGTTTGTGTCAACAAATCTAACCAATGTGATCGCCTTACGGCTATCTCTGGTAAACCCTGTGTGAATATATAACGTATTTTTTTACAAGGTACTATTACATATATTTATTGTGGATGTATCACGAAACAATTCGGAGAATCAGATGATTTGTTTTTAAACTTAAGAAGTGTTTTTCGCTTCTTTTCTGAAACTAATAAAATAATAAAAATATTTACAACATGAAATAATGCATCTGAAATATAATACAACATGAAATAATGCATGGTAAATATAAATTAATGAGTTGGAATAAACCAAGGAGGAAGGGTATTTCTAATGCACAATTTACTTATAACTTTAATACTGTCTTTTGATGCAATTTAGAATGAAAGCATGAAATAAATTATAGAATGAATAGGGAAAATAAATTTTTAAGTAAAAAATACAAAGAGAAAAATTTATGTACAAAATTTCATTAGTTATTAATCAAAAAGTTGATTAAAAGATATCAACTTGAAAGTAAGAGATTAAAAAATATCACTTTTCCTTTATTATTAATGTTTAGCTGTAAAATTTTTTCTAGGAATCGTGAAATAATCTATATAATTTCACACGAATTTCAAAAAAATACTGTAATCGTACTAATTAATAGAGTCTATAGTGATTTCATATTTCTGAACAGCAGAGGCAGGTCAACGAGGGGGACAATTGCCCCCTTGTCAGTAACAGCTTGCGTTTCCGTCAGAGATAGAATGAATTTCGTCGACGAAAATCTCCATCACATTAAGATGGATGTGGATAATTGCGCATTAACGAATATAATAATTTAAAAGCTATATTAAAGTTAATATGTTGTAAACAATCGAAATGTTCATGTAATGGTTAAAGCAGAGTGTCTATGTTTGGCAAAATAATCTAAAGGGTACCAGGTTAATAAAAAACCGCATTTTCTATAGATAATTTTTGATTGCCGACAATGAATGCAATACGATAGACGTCGAAGAATTGAAATCCTTAGAATTTTAGTCTTTTGATTGAAATATCATTCACCAAGCTTATAATTTGAATTACTTTTGGCCGTATATCCGGTAAGGGGAATAAGATATTGCATTCTGCTGACAAGTACTAGATTCTGAAACTATAAACTAATTGCGATGAAAGTTGGCAAATTTTTAGACAACTAATTCAAATATCATCCGTTCAATTTATAATTTTGTACAACGATTTACAATATCACCGATAAAGTGGCATGTGAATAAGATGCTGCATTTCGCTAACAATCTAAATTCTTCAGACTCCACATTTAAATTATGAATGTATTTACGTTTTTCTGTTATTTACCATTCGAAAACTATATAATTTCAGATGATATCAAATTTTTTAAAGCTTAAAATAAAGATGTCTTAATAAATTATGATCAAAATAGTAGTTCATAGAGTATTCATGCATAATATATATATATATATATATATAGAGAGAGAGAGAGAGAGAGAGAGTTTTTGTTTCATATGACGAACTTCTTTAATAGCTGATATAAGTTTTTTTTTCTCAGTTTGTCACCCACAGCTGTAATGTTGAAGAATATTGAGAATTAAAAAAATAACTAAATATTATTGATATCCATTTAAACTAGAATTTAAAAATGTTTCTACATATTTTTTTTTCATTTTATTAAATAAATTAAACATGTTATAAAACTTAAGATTTGAAAGTTACTGAAATAAAATTTGAAAATTATATCTCAGTTTATTAGGTTAAGTTAGTAACATGCAAATCAAAATTATAATTCTCACAAATATGTTCGATATGATAAAATTATCGAAGTAATTCATTTTAATAAGCTTTTTGAAGCCCATTTCTCTAATTTTATTCATTATTTTTCATTCTCGTCAAAAACGCGATCTTATGTGTTTCCAAAGAGTAATCAGTACTGTCATAAGCATTTTACCTCATTCCGTTATCAGAGACATGGATTGTCACTCTAACACTAACAATGATTGACGATCTTATGTCATTCGTTGTCATTGCGCCAAGACTTATATATGAATAAAAGCTTTATAATATGGCAACCATTTTAATTCTTGAACGTATATGACTCTATTCAATGAAATGAAAGCAAACAACAGGCAAGCATTCATTTACATTACGATTAAATGATATCATCTATTAAAGATGTGTGATTGAGACACAGATATAAATAATGAGGAAAATATTCAAGGAAGATATTAATAAAGCTAAAGGGTTGTTATAATAAGTTTTAGTTAAAAGCAATTTACATGCTTTATATAGTTTGACAATGGATTCTAAGACCTTCTTGCGCTTTTGCGCATGCGTTAGCATGGATTTAATTGGTCAAAATAAAGATGGCAGGAAGAAAGGAGGGAATGTTTACATTTGGCAATAAAAAAGAACTCGAATTACCCGTTAATTAATGATGCGGACAAAAGCGATATAATATTCACAAACACGTGAAAAAAATTGGACAAAAAAAGTACCGAAAAAATGAAGATAAAAAAATAATGAAGAATTCTGAAAATGCGCTCATCCTTCCGCGTTTCTACCTTTAATGAGATAGAACCGTCGAGAAGCGATCGTCTCAGAGTACTGAAACGATCAGTATAAATCGAGTTTTCAATAATATTACAATCAATGGTTAAACTAGCAGATGGCATATTATTGGAATTCGAGCTCAAACTTGCGCGGGGTAAATTGAAATAATCTTAAATTCACAGAAGTGATGCAAGTAAAAGATGTTCAATCCAAGATTTTGGAAAAACATATT
The DNA here is from genome assembly GCA_026543055.1 of Argiope trifasciata. Classification (NCBI taxonomy): domain Eukaryota; kingdom Metazoa; phylum Arthropoda; class Arachnida; order Araneae; family Araneidae; genus Argiope; species Argiope trifasciata. The sequence continues at coordinate 36,831 of JAPMOQ010033453.1, forward strand.
TCAGAGAGCATAAATTTATCTTACAAAAAAAAATTAATTATTTGAGATTCTATTTATTTTTATTGAGGTCGACTTTTTTCATACCTAATTACCGTTTGTTTCAATATCCCGAGACTACCACTTTTCAACGGTTCCATCTCATTAAAGGGTGAGACGCGGAAGGACGAGCACACTTCAGGAATTCACCTTCGACTTTAAATCCCACACCCCATTAACTCCTTTTTCGTTCAATTTTTTTCAATTGTATGCAAGTGTATTGTGTCATTTCCGATTGCATTTTATTTTAACTCAAAACTGCTTATTCATTGAATTGATTGTAGAGGCAAAAACAGTGTCAGTAGTGGTATGAAGTTAATTAAATACAATATCATTAAATTTTGTGCCCAGAAAGCTAAAAATGTAGACTTATTTATTCCTGTCACATATTCTTCGAAAGAGTCAGTCAAACTACTGGCGTTTCTATTAGCGCAACATTAAGAACCTTCGCCGGAGAACAGATGAATTTTATCCGAATTTTGCTTCATTTAAAAAAAGTGTAAAGGGTTGTTCTAGAGAAAAATATCAACCGATGAATTATTGTCAAGAAAAAAAACCCTTTAACACTAATCATACCAACACTTATTAGATACCTAGTTTACCATAGCGGGTCAAATGACCCGAAAGTTACGTTTTCTACTTTTATGTATGAAATATGGATGTTGGAAAGGAAATAAAAATATAATGATAATAAAATATGTATTATAATTATATGAAATAGTATTTTTACAATTTCTATTTCAAACGCAAAAAATAAGAGTTGTTTTTATACATCACATTTTTTACACATAAGTGTTTCCGTCGCACATTTCCCCCAAACAAATTTTTTACAATTGGAGCAAATTTTATTAGTTTTATTCTCTTTGCAGTATCCTATTTGACACCTCTTACGTTTATTAGAATCTGTAACAGGGTTAGGCAACGATCGTTTAGTATTTGCTTTTTCTTTTGGTTTTTCACGGGCAACTCGAAAATCGTCGGCAAGTTCTACTGCTAGCTTGAGTAAAAAATCTTGTCTCGAGATATTAGCTCCTGTTGTTTGCTTGTATAAAATTCAGGCATTTATACCAGCTAAATCAAGGATATTGAAAAAAACTTGGAGTGGCCATCTGCAATACTTAGACTTTGTAGTAAATTTCCTCGCCATTTGATCGGTTATGTCTACACCAAATTTGGTTTTATTGTAATATGAAACAATTTCAGGGAAACGCTTATCATTATTTTCTATTGATACAAATTTATGTTTAGAACTAAGTAAAAGTACCTTTTTATTTGGCTTGTTTTTATAAATTGTAAGAGTACAATTATCAGAAGTAAAAATTTTCAAAGAAAATCTTGCCATATCATCTTTCTTTTGCTTTGCAATTAGTGGTAGCTCCCTTTTGTTTGAGCGAATGGTTCCAACTAGGGTAGCTCTTTTTGCTAGAAGTTGTATGGCTAGGGATTTGCTTGTGAAGAAGTTGTCTGTGGTCACAGTTCTTCCGCAACCCGTAAATGGCTCGATCAGCTTGAGTACAACATATTCAGAGAGTTGTACTGAAGAGGGTCTATTTTCATCTTCTCCTAGATATGGAAATGCATTTATGACGTATTTGCTATCGACGTCCGATGCCAACCAAAATTTGATTCCATATTTATCCGGCTTGTTAGGCATGTATTGCGTAAATCTACATCGTACTTCAGTCGGAAATAGTTGTTCATCTATAGTAATACTACCACCCGGTTTGTAACAGTTTTGGCTGTTCTCAATGAAAATATTCCAAATCGTGGATACCATAGCAAATTTATCTGCTTTCAAACGTTCACTCCGCTGACTTTTTTTTATCAAAACAAATAAATCTAAGAATTTCGGTAAAATTATTTCTGCTCATAGTTTCAGAAAAAAATTTGGGCCCCCATATATTATTCCACAAAAAAGAAAGTTTCAAATTATTTGCTCCATATGCAGCTCGTGCATATAAAATTGCAATAAATGCAGCAAGTTTTTCTTGAGATAAACTCCAATCGGATCCTAACACTCTGTTTGCTTCTTCTATTATGCATGTTCTTATATGGTTCATAATACGGTGGTCAATTATCAATGAAAATGCAGTACTAACTTTACCTTTCATTATATGACGTTTAGCATATCCTGTTGGGCCTACTTCTTGCCTGAAAATGTTATGAAGTGGTGGTCTTCCAGGTGTGCCACCTATTTGTATTTCTTCCCAAACAGATCCATCAATTGCAACATGTTGTTCATTTATTTCTGCTTCACTTTCTTCAGAACTTGAGAGTAATCTTCTTCTTTTTCGTCCACAACCGATATTCACAATATTTTCCTCTTCATTGTCAGTATCTGTAGATTCAGACTCATTTTCGTTTGTAACCAATATATCTTCGTTTTCAGAAAATTCATCTTCACCGATTTCCGAAAACTCTTCTCCAATATCATTTATATCTTCTAAGAATTTGGATTGTCTCGTTCGTTTCGACATTTTATGGGTAAATAGTTACCTGTATCACTAATAAAGCTATCAAAATAAAATAAAAACTATGTACTAAACTTTTCTTTTTTTGCTACCTTTTTTACACAAAAATCTAGTTTCAATCTAAAATTTTTATATTTTCTTGAATTATTCTCAGCTATTTTGATTGAACTACTTTACGTAACAGTCTTTGCATACATTTGCAGTTTACTGAATACAATAAGATAAGCAATATGTATTGATAACTTATAAAACAAAAAAAAAATGTTCTCCGGGTCAAATGACCCGATGTGGTAGAAAACAGTATACGACAGTTATTACTCAAAATAAACAAAACAAAAAAATTATAAAAATAGTATAAGAACAGTAAACTTAATTAGTCAGAAAAAGTCAGTAAGTTAAATTTGGAGAAGTAATAAGATAATACGTGCATTATCAATGCAAAAGTTCAAAATAGGTCATTTGACCTGTTATGGTATGATTTGTGTTAAATAAATAGCTTCCAGTTTTGAAAGAAACAAACTTTAAGAAAAATTGTACATAAAATTGTCTTTAAATGGAAAAAATGTCAAAATAAATTGAAAATGTCAGTTGAACGAGATAACATGATTTTAAAGAAAATTCATTTTTTTAAATTTAAAAAAAGATTAGTCCAAATGCCTTCAAAAAATGTAACACTGCCTGACGACTAGAGAATAGATGGCTTTAATTGAAACTGATGCAAGTCAAAATGTAGGCACGAGCAGCTTGATTGGCATTGCATTTTGGACCCACGGGATAAACTTTGTGGCCCGTCACATGACGTTGTACACGAGTGTGTCCACTTCGAAATCTAGCAAGAGTTGTTTGATCGTTTCTGTTGCCAACCCTAATTAAAACAGCTTCAGATCGACTTTCCGCATACCATTCATGCACGGAGGCCATCCTCCAAGAATAACAAATATCTTGTTGGACCTGGTGGCGATTTCAGAAATGTAAGGCATCTACCGTGAGCAGTATCCTTATGACTGCTCTCTCAGGCCAGATCATCAGCAATATCATTTCCCTGCAAATTCACATGCGACGGAGCCCACTGAAAGGCGATCTTAACATTGGTAGTCAAGCGATTCAAAAGTCCCAAGTCCTTCGGTCTCCATGCCCCCACCATTCAGATAAATGCTGAATGGAGCTTCGGCTGTAACTCAGAATCCAAATGCCAGTGCAAACACTCTCAGTTATGCAAAAGTTCAAAGCCTCCTCAATACCTATTAGTTCTGCAAGGAACACTGAACAGTTGACAGGGTTTATTACCAGATCCCAATGCCAATTTCCTTTTTAACAAAAAATCCACTAACCGAAATAGCGCATTCTCCCATTCTGCCGTAAGTGTAAATCTGTAACGCATCACAATTGATTTTATCAATAGTTTCCAAAGTAAGCTGTTTAAGATATTCTGGGTGATATGTGCTCTTGTTAGTGAATGAGCTCAATTAGGTCTTGAAAAAAACCCGACCAAAGAATAAATCAACAACGTCCGTACCACAAGATTGTGAGACGTATTCTTCTTATACCAATATTTAACCCTTATAGTTAAAATACCTTCAAAAACCGACGAGGCCGATTTAAAAAAAAAGCGAATTTCACCCATTGCCAGTTTTTTAAATTTTCATGCAACTGTTGAATTTTTCATGATATTGTTTTCTAAATACTTTTTTATTCTGGAAAAATAAATATGATTTAAAAATAATGAGTAAAACCCCCGTTTCAATCATATCATATTTTGCTACATGTAATTTGAAATTTAAATGTATGTTCAAACGCAATTAATTTTTTTCAATGATAATATATTTACAAAAATTTCTAAAACATATTAATATATCAAGAAAATTATGTCTAAAATATATTGGTAAATTTTCATACTAATACTTCCATTAGAAAATTAAAAGTGAGAGTAAAGAAAATGCGGTCTCGTAGACTGCACCTCCAGAGTTAGGGGTTAATAAATGATGGCAGTTGGGAAATCTAGATGGTATTCTCCAATCAGGAAATGCTTCAAGTCGGATCATTGTGCTGGGGACTACACGAGGTTTTTGCATAAAATAAATCTCATGTATAAAGCCAGTAATACGGAAGAGGAATATCACAGACAGATGAACTCGCAAATCTTTGAGAGGTGGCCGAGAGAAAAAATGTATACTTAATTTGGCAGAAAATGCTGTGGTTGTAACTCATAACGACCTCATCATACGACACAGGCTAATAAAGTTACACATTCTAATAGCCGCAAAAATGAGAAATTTTAGACTGACCAGCTACGGATTCTTTCATTCACCTGATTCTTTGAAAACAAAATTATTCACATTCAAAAATAAATGTTCTTAAATACACAAATACTGGAAAATCATAAAGTAATTTGGACGACTTCTCTTCTGCTAATTAAAGGTAAAATTTGTCGTAGAACTAGAATTGTATATATACAGGGTACGTAGTGAGAAAATGCTACAAAAATTAAGTACTTTTAAGCACCAAAGCCAAAAAAATAAGCACCTTTGTACATGTATGCATGTGTAAACCTGCGTATTTTCTATTCCTAGCTTATTTTCTGTTTTATTATAATGCATAATTTTTAATTTTTATTGAATTTTTAAAGACTAATTTTAAATGTGCATTTTTTAAATTTTAATATTTATTATTGTATTTTTATGATATTTGCTCAATGTCTTCAGTAGCAAAATATATGATGTGAAAAGGATAACAAAAATAAAATAAAGTAACTATCATTACCAAATATTTAAATCAACTTTTATGAGAGAACTATTTAAAATACTACATGTAAAAGAAGTTGAAACGGTTTTTTAGTTGTAACAAATTCGACATGTTTTGTATTTCTCTCTTTCGGAATAAACATTCCAATATTTCAATATAGTGCTCAAAGTTGAAAAAATTAACGGGAAAAAAAAAGTTCATTAACATGCTTAAAATTTTTTGATCCTATAACTGAATGCTTCCCTTTCGTTGGTTTTCTTTTTTGCTGCATCCAACAAACAAATATTTATGACTTTTATCTATTTAGCGTATCAATGAATGCGGAAACAAAAAGGAATATGTAATGCTAAAACAAAAAATAATTGCACTTCTCGAAAAAATTGAGCACTTTTAAGGACCTTTCTTCCAAAATTAAGCACTTTTAAGGTGCTTATAAATGGTTTTCAAAGTTAAGCACCTTTTAAGGATTTTTCATGACGCTGCATAAGGATTTTTTATGGCATTTCATGCTGCACGATTTTATATGAAAGATGGACGAGAAAAAAAATTATTCGCTAAGCTGTGCATGTCTATTGTTAATACTAATCTCCAAATTTAACAAACACCTGCTTTCTGTTCGTAAACTCTTTCGAAAAGCACGTCTTAAGATTTTAATTAAGTTTGGCATAAAACACAGCCAGAATTTTTTAAATCCTTTTTTCTCAGAAGCACGGGGCATATTATAATTCACAATTATTTTTACTCTACAAAATTCAAAATGGCGAAAGGGAGAGGGTGAGGAAAAGCTTTTCTGTGATATCAGTTTTATTTCCCCAAATACTTTGAAAACTATTTTTCAGTTGTTCAATCAAGGCAGCAAGCATTCCCTCTAAAAATGAATTGTTAAATTTGAACATCCTTTGAAATATTTTATTATTATTTTTTATGTTATATTCGCTCAATAATAATTAGAGTTGTTTAGAAAAATCATAAATAAATTATATCTCATTATAATTGTAGAACATTCATGAATGAATAAGATTCATTGTGACTTTTCATTCAATAAATAAATGTGATTCATTTGTGATAGGATTATACATTAGATAAATCATATCCATTAATTTTAGTTGTATCTTGAGCTCTGATCTTCATTAAATATTTGTTGCATTGATTATCTATAGAATTAAAATTGTGGTTGATATTTTGTATTATTTGAAAAGTTTACATACTTATTTTACTCCTTCTTTTACTGAAAAGTTTTTTAAAAAAATTCATTCTTGGTTTCAATGACGTGATTCCGATAATGCATTTTTTTAATGTCTCTTATGAGCTGCCATACCACTCGTCCGACGATGAAACTTTAAATACTTATTGTTTGCACTTATTTGTTTCTGCTGAAGATGGAAAAATTAAAAAAAATATTGCCGACCCTAAAAATCTTGAATTATAAGGTTTAAAAATATGGAATTAATATTATGTACGCTTCTCTATTTATAAACTGTTTGAAAATATATTTGAATAGAATGGTAATTACAGGGTTATACTGAAAAGGAAGCAATGAATTTTCTCTAAACAGTGAAAATTAATCTCAGAATGTTTCCGTGGATACATGTGAAAGAAGAGCAGAAATGAAGTCTAGAAAGTTTTAAAATCAATGCTATTCATAATTCCATAGATTGATATCTTATACTATAATACGAGGAATGGTTGTCAAGTCGAAAATCGCCCCAGAATTAATAAACTCCGGTAAACTTGGGGGTCTGGGGTTTTTGGCCACGAGGAATCGATTGGCGCCGGTTTTGAAGCGCTACGATCAAGCAGTTCGGAGTTACAGATAGGATATTTTCAAACTTTATTAGTTCGCCATTTTGGCTAATAGGTTTCAAGCGGTAACGTGCTGCCATTTATAGCCAATATGGCGAACTAATAAAGATTCCAGAAGATGATCCGGAACTCAAGGAACTGATCTCGAAATGGATGATCCATAACCCGTGTGGTGATATGAACCCAAACGCTCCGTGCATGGTCAGCAAACATGGAAAAGACCAGTGCAGATGGGGATTTCCAATGGAACATCAAGACATGACATCGCTGGTGGACGATGAAAAGCCGAGGTTTAACCGGTTATCTTTTCACCAATGGTTTCACAAATTTTCTTATGGCATGTATTGTTTTGATAAATCACAATTGAAAATTTAAATCTTCGAGTTAGCTTCGATACCTGTTTTCTCCGAGCGGAGCTCGGTCACCCGCTGGTTATCATAAAACACCGAATAACAACAATGACCATGTCGTCTGTTTTAGTTAGTTTCCTAAATTTTTATATTTATAAGAATTAATTTGTGTTGTCAATGTTTATAATTATTTCTATAAATTAATTGGAATACAAAATATTGAGAAAAATTTTGGATTCACTGTATATGAAATAATGAACCCATGGTTAATGCAATAGAAACTTTTAGTAATGACGCGTTCACAAAAGTAGGGAAAGTTTCTGAATCTGAGAATGTACAAATGCACAGAAAATTCAACTAAAAAAATTACCGTGCAATGAATTACGAGAGGAAATAAATATATAAAATAAAATTTTATTTAAAAAGCTTACCAAGCAGAATTTTTTAATAATTTTGTAAAACCAAATATATAAAACTTTTACATAATATTTATGCGGTAAAGAGCCGAGAGTAAACTATGCATAATTTTTTTAGATATCTTCTTAAAGAATATTAAATTAAATTGTTCTACAACAATATAATAACACAATCAAAAACCATCTGGACAATGAAACACAAAACATATAATTACATTCTAAATTTTAATTTTTTCAAAATCTAATCCTTAATCTTTTTATTCGAAATTTAAGGAAATATTTACAAGAACTATTCAATACAAAACAGTTTAATATAAGATGCGGATTTTAAACAAGAAACAAAATTATATAAAGTCTATAAATGAAAGTCCATATAAAATTCTTCTACAAACTAGATTTTAAATTTGTCATAATGAATCACAGCTTTAAAACTTCAAGAAGGCAAAAAAATGTCACAGAAGAAAACTTATACAAGTTATAAACACACACAAAGGTAAAAGGGAAGTACATTAATTTACAATACTTTACAATAAAATACAATTTTTTATTGTCAACATCGCAGTTAACGCATGCACATAAAATATATTCCCAGTAATAAACTAATCTCACGCTACAACAAACTGCAGTAGTTCATTCCACTGATATCAATTAACGTTCATTAACTTAAAATATGCACATCTGTTGGTTTTCAAAACATAATATTGGAGAAACTGAAGGGGTATGTGGCGAGTTATAGTATCATCTTGATAACGTTCGAAATTTTTTAAAGGTGCAAGCATGTTTAAGAGCTATTTGTAATTTGTTGTTCACATGAACAACAAGAATATACTTTGTTTTGTTTTCAGCAACAGGCCTTCAAAGTTGGAACATTCACTTAATTATAAGAATTATTCTATATATAGCAAAAATGAATATATTTTCATTCCTAAAAGAGGTTATTTCAACATATTTAATTAATAAGTCATTATGGTCCTTGGTTTTTTTTTGGGGGGGGGGGCTTTTTTTTAAATGATAAATTACTACAAATATATAATTATAAATCTTAAAATTGTACAAATAGTATAATTATATATTTAATTAATGAGAATAATTAATGTGATGAATAATATAATGAATTAATGAGATGAAGGTTACCCAATAACAAGCGCTTTATTGAACATCGTGTATACTTCATTCATTTTCTATGATATGCTTCGGCAAACGTTTCTTTAAAAAATGAAATGAGAATATATTATTTTACAGAAGTTACATGCGTACTTCTCTTTTGTTGCCTTCGTAAATATACTTTTAAATCCCAGCCATTGGAAACAATTTCCTTGCAAAACTCGAATAAAGTTTCTATCCCGTATTCTTACACAAATGCTTATTGAAATTCCTTTTATCCGAAAATGCTTCATTACAAAGTTTGCATGCGTATGGTTTCTCACCAGTATGCAGACGTAAATGTACTATTAAAGTATTTTTCGTAGTAAAGGCTTTTTGGCAAAACTGACATTTAAATGGTTTCTCTTTTGTATGAGTTCGTAAATGTACTTTTAAAGCCCCGGTATACGAAAAGGATTTGTTACATAAGTCACAAGAATATGGTTTCTCTCCGGTATGCGTCCGTAAATGTATTTTTAAATGTCCCATTGCCGAAAAGGATTTCTTACAAAATACACATTTATACGGTTTCTCTCCCGTATGTGTACGTACATGTCCCTTCAAATTCTCCTTATCCGAAAAGGCCTTTTTACAAATTTCACATGAATACGGTTTTTCTCCCGTATGCGTCCGTAAATGTCTTTTTAAATTCCAATCCATAGAAAAGACTTTTTTGCAATAGCTGCAAGTGTAGGATTTCTTATTCGTACTCGACATTAAATGTATTTTTAAATAAGACCGTTGGAAAAAATACTTTATTACAAATGTCACATGTATGTGGTTTCTCAGTAGCACGCACCAGTAAACATTTTTTTTTTTTTTTTTTTTTCAAATCCGAAATTGAGAAAAGATCAAGTAAGCATACAGTTTATCCAATATATGGTCAATGAGAAAACTACGTTTTTAAAACACTTATTTCTACACATCAGTTGCACGAGATATAAATCCTCTTTAATTTCAGTTTTCCAATAAAATGTTCATGCATTTCACCATATTCTGTGAAAATGAAGTTTTTTCATTAAATGAATCAAAAGAGAAAACCTTGGATGTAATGTTGGAAAGAATTTTCATAACAGGGGTCATAAGAATAAAATACCTCTTTTTTTGTATGTGAGTAACAATACTCACGCATATGCACTCAGAAGAAATAAAAATTACAGTGTGATGAAGAATTTCTAAACAAATGTGTTGCAGAAATTATTATTTCATGATTTTCGATTCCCTTGTATATTGAAGTTCGAATTGCGAGTCTTTGAAAAGTCAAGCCTTTCTTATTGTCGCCACTTTTATTCCAAAAGATGTGATGATATATGAGCTTTCCTGATTAGCACGTCATTAAGTTTGTGACAACACAATTCTGGAATCTAAAAAATAAAATCATACGCTGAGTTATAGTCAGAACTACTGTACACAGCTAAAATAAATAAAATAATCAAATATTTGGTATTTATTTTATTAATTAACAAGCCTTCTTTGGCGATCTGGTTCGGCATGAGTAATGCGTTCTAAAGTTTTCAATTAAATACTTGCATACCTTGCTCTCTTTATAACTTATCAGCCAAATATATTTAAACCGATAGTCACGTAACTCATATTATTATAGAAGCCTCACGATTATTTGTTCATTGTACTATATATCACTATGGTTTGCAATCAGCTGTTGTGGAATTATGTGGGAAATATCACACCTTATATTTATTCCATAACATTACACTACCATTTCAACATGTGATGAGCATCACACTTTCCTCAATTTAATTTACAATTAAGAGTTAATTTAATCATTCCGTTTGAGTTTTTGTCAAAGTAACGGCAAAGCACTAGTGCACTCTAATGTGCTATTGCAGGTTAAATTCTGCTTTCATTTTGTAAGAAAATAATTGTTCGAAAATATAGTTATAGTATTTTTTTTAAATACATTAAAATAAAAATTTATAGGTAAACATAATTATCAATTTAAAAAAAGTCATTTTTAAGAAGATTTAAAAAACAGTTTTGTGCTGTAATATTTTTGGAAATCATTACAGAAAAGTTCCAAATGTTAGCTTAATTTTTAATTAATTAAAGTTTGAAGGGAAAAAAACACACCGTCTAGGTATATTTTGTCATCTTCAAAAGCTAAAATGTACATATTAAGTGTGGTAGATCTAGATCATATGCTCTGGTGTGTATTGCCCTAACACACACATCTATATCAATATTATAAAAGTGTAAGTTTGAATGGATGTTTGTTAGTTAATCACGCCATAACGACTAAACGAAATTGGATGAAATTTAGCACAAAGATTGATTATAGTCAGGAATAGAGCATAGGCTTCTTTTTATTCCGGTTTATTGAGTGGTTCATTTTTTATTAATCAAAAACTAATTTTCGCGCCAAAAAACTGAAGCCAAATCCCGCCAAAAATGAGTGAGGCTCCAGTTTTTTTCCTCCAACAGTAATAAGGTTAGGCATAGCATGATTTCGACCGATTATTTCACACGATTCTATTTATTTTCTATTAAATAAAAATAATTGCGTCGGTATATGCATTGATACAATGATAAAAAAAATTCTCCAATATCCAGAAGATTCCAAGATAAAAAAACAAAAATCGCCTCAATACGTCTGGACACATTGCATGATCCACAGAGAAGCTTTGGCTTCGAAAGAAATGAGTCCTTATTTGAATATCGTGTTTACGGTTGTAGTGGTAAATTATATAAAAATGAAACCCCTGAAATCGAGAATTGTTTTAGCATTTTGTAAAGACATGAGTTCAGAAAATTCAACATTATTATTTAATAGCGAGGTTAGATGGTTATCTCATGGGAAATTTTTGCAACTTGTTTATCAATTAAGAGAAGAAATTGCCATTTTCCTAGAAGAAAAACAGACCAGAGGCTGAGAATTTTCGCGATGATTTATTTGTGATGAAATTGAGATACTTGGTAGACACATTCGAGAAATTAAAGAACTTGAATCTTCAATTTCAAGGAGCAGATACATATATATGTTGGATACCAGTGACAAAGTTCATGCTTTTTTGTAGAAAATTGGAATTGTGAAGCAGAAATTTAGAGTAAAAAAAAACTAACAATGTTTGCGAATGTGGATGATTGTACTAAAACTTACAAGGCTGAAGAAGTATATAAAAATGTTGTTTTTGTAACCATTGAAAATCCTTCAGCCATGCTGGACAAGAATTTTAAAAAAAACGTATTTTCTTGCTAAGGACAAATTGATAGCAAGTTACGAAAAGATTAGGGATCCATTTCATAAGACTCCCGAGTTTAGTTTAGTTATATTAATGTCCCATTTTGAAGCAACACTAGGGCTATTTTGGGACGGACAACGTAATTTTGAACCACGGTCAGATGACGAAGACGACACCTGAGCTTGCACCCCCTTCCCAAACTTCTACACCATACCAACGGTAGGATATTTGGCCCCGACAGATTTAACATGCGCCAGACCCTCTTACACGGCGATTCATCGGTGGAATCAGGCCTCGAACCTGCAACCCTGCGATTTCAAAGCCGAGATCTTATTACCAAGCCTCCGCGACCCCTATTTTTTAATAAACGAACATAAAGATTCAGCTTAATATAATGGACCCTTGACTTATCTTAGATCACATTTACCTTTTCAGAAATAACTTTTTTATAACTAAACTTTTTACATATAAAGTAGGATGCTTTTCAAAACATACTTTTAATTAAATTTTTAATTATTTTTTTTAAAAAAGTTCTGTTAATAACAGTCAATGTATAACTTAAAGAAGAAGCCCTGATGAAATTATTTAGAATGATCTATTTTACAACATTACTTCTCTTTTTTACAATATAGTTGGACGCAAAAATATATATCTTTACTTTCTTTTACTTAATTCTCTGACAAAGAGAACTAACTCTCAATTAATCAAGGACTCTCAGTTGACGAAGAAGAAAAAATTCATATACATCACGATAAGTGGCGAAACAAAAAGACAATTTAATGATAAATTACTATTTGTATTTTGGACAGGAATAGAGAATGATTTTTCTGCACGTAAAAACAAGGACATTTTGCATTATATTACCATTTTCAACATCCTATCTTTGTGGAATTAGATTTTCTACTATTTCTTCTTTGAAAGCAAAATATAGATATCAGCTAAATACAGAAACAAACTGAGAGTGGCTATTTTTAATATTAAATATTCCATCAAAAAACTTTGCCCTACAGGACAGGCCCAAAGAAGTCACTAATGATTATTAGTTTCTTTTTAATATTGTATGTTTTAATTATGTAAGTTTTGATTTATTAAGTTGTTTTACTTGAAAAATTTATTAAATAAGTAGAAATGTATTTTGCCTTCTATGTGTATGTGTGCTTTTCTTTTAGTCATTAAATGAAATTTTTTTAACTGATATTTTCTCTTGGATATTCTGATATATGTCCCCCAGGTTCAGAATCGTTGCTTTAATATATTAAAATTGTGATGTAATTTTGTGATTACGACAGCCGCTTTTTTTTTTTGCTTTGATCCTTCGGGAAAAATATGTCTAAAGCACAAATTCGATTTTTGAACACTATTAATGTCATAAGAGACATTAGCTGCCACAACAATCGCCACAGATGGCAAGATATATTCAGCAAAATTGCTAAATTCACATCAAAGATTAATACTGCTGGTTTGGTATTATCTATTAGACATAAAATTTTATTGTGTTAATGGTGTCAAAATTTTTAATTGAAAATCATAGTAATAATAATTTAAAATGTTTAACTCACAAGGATTGAAAATCAAGTTTAAAAAAATTAAATGCATTACTTTTTTGTTTCTTTCAGATTTATTTAGTAACATTTTTTAAAAAAGATTTTAACAACAGAGAGATAAGAAAAGAGAAAGTTCTCTCAAGTTCTTCTAAGTTTTTATCCTTTCGTAAAGCTAACCAGCCCACATGTTATGTCTGCTTCACCCAATTTTCCCTTAAAAGAACTGAACCCTAATCATTCAGATAAGATTACATACTATTCTATTCCACTAATATTATTTTCCTGTAATGCTTTCAATTCTGTTTAAATAGATATACAAATTTCTCTTTAATCAAAGGAGTGATGTAGAATTTTCAATTAACTTCTTCTGTTAATTTCAGAATAATATGGTTTTAGAATTACTGTAATTAATTTTAAATTATATTATTGAAGTTTGAAACACCAATTAAAATGCACCTGGAATGATGTAGCTTATATTCTCTGAATAATACTTTTTAGATTGAATAAATATTTCAGATTTCATTTAGAAAAAATTGAAAGGTAAGAAAAAAATATATTTATCATTCTGATATATACATTAAAATATTTTTATATATAGCATACAATTATTTAATACTGAAATGGTCAATTTCAAGACATTTTTAATCTTTAATAATATTTCAAACTTCTCTAAAGCCAAAAATAATTTTTTAATGAGATAACTCTACCTGGTTTGATATCTCCAAACTGCTGTATGCCAGATTGATTAAATAAGATAAAGGGTGTTGGAACATATCAACTATAGGGTCAATTCATGTGGTGTAAAAGCCACATGTCATGAACTTTCCTGCATAGCATTTAAGTTTCATCTGCAACGCTTTCGCCAATTAGTCTGCCATGTATGAAATGGATTTTTTTTTTGTTTATATTTAAAGTTATAATTCCGAGTCATTTTCTTTCCTCTTATGTGTTAAAAAAGAAAATACTATTGTTCTGCTGGATGCTTTAATGCGATACACAAGAGTGATTACCATAAAATGTTTTCTTATTTTCCTTTCAACAATCCTGACTTGAGTAGTTAGCTTTAATGTAGAAGGTTTCGAGCCTTCTTTGAAGTCAGTGATATGTTCCGATCATTTTGATGAATTTATTCAGTGTGTATCCATTTATTAAATATAGTTATTCCTGTAATTTTTTTAGAAAAACTCTTTGAAGAAAAAGAAATTGGTAAGAGATTTGCTATCAAAAACAATCAAACAAAATCATGAGTGCATTTCTAATTTACTTTATTTACATTTGATGAAATTTCTTATAATTTTGAAGATGTTTAAAAGGTTTTAAAATATTAACATGAATATTGCATCACATTTTTCCTGTAAAATCTAACCCAAAATTCAATTGATGTAAGTAAATAAGCTCTTGTTGCAAAAAATGTCACTCAACTTATAATTGATAACAGCTATGACGCTAAACTTAGGAGGAAATGAATAAATATCTTAGATTTATTTTATACGTGAATCCTTGGCTAACTATTGACAATCCAATTTCCTTATTGACTATTATATAATATTTAATTAATATATTTTATTCAAACTGCTCTTAATTTAATAAATTAAGTGCTATATATATATATATATATATATAGAAAATATATGTCATTTAGTTAAGTATATAAATGCAAGAGAATTGATTATAAGTAAAATTAAATGAATTCTGATTTCAGTGAAATGTACACTGCTTCATCTCAGACTATTACTTTTCCTGAAATAATTGATAGGAGCAGCAATTTGCAAAATAAGTTACAAGAACTTAAGAATTTTGTAAGAAAGAATGAGAGATTCATTTCAGAGAATATTATTGATGGTATTAAAATAAGGTCATTGACAGATTTCACTAAAGAACGGTTTTTCTCCATATATGTTCATTTTTTTTTTCAATCTAAGGCATATATTCAAAAATTAATTTCTTGAAGTGCCTAATTGATTTATATGCTATGTTCTTTGTAAAGTTAAAGATTGGAATTCCAAATGAATTTTTATTCATTTTGTTTGAAATTTCAGATTCTGCTAATTCAAGTTATTTTAAATTTGTAACAACAGTTTTTTTATGAAAAGTTGAAATTGTAATCTATATTTCCTCCATAGTCGTTAGTTAGTGAAACCATAACAAAAAAAAAAGGTTGATTCTAGATTAAAGGCACCAGAATCATTATTGATTGTTCTGATGATATATAAACCTAGTAATCCCATGTGGTGGATTCAAAGTGAATTTATGTCAAGTAACTTTTCTATTGTTAAATATGAAATATCATTCGTTTCTTATATTTAAACTAAAATTGATTATTATAATATCATACTATATCATTGTACACTTAAGTGGCTTCTGTTTTAATAAATACAGGTATTTCATTGAAAATCAATTTCCATATCAGCATTTATTACATAATTTTTATTTCCAACTTCATTGCTACATGGGTGTTTCACTTTTCTTTTTTCTCTTCTTTTTCTCCCCCCCCCCCCCTTTATTTCCTTAGCATATTAATTTTGAATTACACAAAGTTGTAAAAGCATAAAAGTGATTCCCCTTCCAACTCCTCTTTAAACCCTATTTAATCTCTCTCTCTCCATATATATATATACAGTGAAACCTCGTTACAACAATATTTTAGGGACCAAATAAATATATTGTTGTAGAGAGGCATATTGTTATATCGAGGGCCCACATATTTTGAGCATTTAATAAGAGTTTTTTTTATTATTAGTTTAAGGGGCATAACATACTACTTTTAAATCTATATTTAGAAGAAATTAATTTGTAAAATACTAATAATAGTGGTTTAAATACTAAAAAAATAAATAAATAAGATAAATTCAGAAAATAAGCACAGAAATATTCACATACCTGAAAACACTTTTTAATGAAAATAATCCAATATTTTTGTTTGTTTATTCATTTTTTTAACTGTTAAGTTCACCAATACCTATTTTCGAAATTGTTCGAATAAGTTGTCAATTATGAAAATTGCTTGACCGGTTTTTGAGGGTAGAAACGGAAAAGTGCTGGAGACGTTTCACCGTGTGATAAAACCTTTAGGGAACAATATCGCGTGAAAGAAAGAAAAGTTTAA
This sequence comes from Argiope trifasciata, assembly GCA_026543055.1. Lineage (NCBI taxonomy): Eukaryota > Metazoa > Arthropoda > Arachnida > Araneae > Araneidae > Argiope > Argiope trifasciata. Next base: position 53,639 of record JAPMOQ010033453.1, read on the forward strand.
ACCAAATGTTTCGCGTAGAACTCAAAATCGTTAAAGACTATAAAACAACCTTTGAATTCACTTTTCAGAACGTCACTTAACAACACTCCGCCTCCATCTCCCCCTGTTCCTCTAACAAAGGGTACTTGTTCTGTGACAAGGTGACCAGACAGGTCTAGATGTCCTTAAACCTTATCAGAATTCCAAAGCTTACTGGGAAATGAGACTAGGCATACATTTACACTTCACCCCCCCCCCTCACCCACTCCAATTCCCAAAAGGGTGGTCTTCATCTGTTTTGAAATCTGAACAATAGCTATTTATTCAGGGATAAGTTGAATATCCACAATGAGTCTTAATAGACGGAAAAAATAACAAAAGAAAACGAAAAAAAAAAAAGCATTTGAAAATCAAAATATTATAAAGGGAGAAAATAATACTGAAATTTAGATTGAAAAAATCGTTTTACAGAGGTTTATTGTTCTAGAGAATATCGCAATATTGAGGGGAGATTAACATTAGTTTATATGCAAAATCACCGGGACCACAAAACATTATTGTAGTAGAGGGAGTTATTGTTGTATCGGGGATCATTGTAGCGAGAGTTTACTATCATAATCTTATTTTTGTTTATTAAATTTATTGTATTGCTCTTTTTTTGCTTTATTTTATATTCATTTAATGTAATTTTTATCAAGAACTTTAGTATTTGAAAATACATTTCCTAAATGTTATGCTTTAAAAGTATACTGCTCAACATTATGATTTTATTGCTGATAAAGAAAACACTGTTGTTTAATATCTAACAAGTGTCTGTAGAATAAAACTGATTTCATCATTTACTTTTACAATCTTATCAGATGTTTTCATAGTTATTGATTTTAGAAAATCCAATTTTGATAAACAGTTTTTGATTTGTTATTTTTAATAGGTGAGTAAATCGAAACATCCAAATGATTACATTTTTTCAAATAATAATCATATGCATTTTATCTATATTTTTTGTAATATGTAAATAAAAATTGTGAAAGTGTAATTTTGTTTGTTTGTTATTTAATGATTTTTACAAATTTAAATAAAGTAACTGATTCATAAGAGGCAATGATTTTTTAAAAAATGATAACTATAGCTTTTATATTTAACTATTTGAAATTGTACACATAATTTATTCAAAATATACTAATTTCAATTTAAAGTTCTTTCCTCTGTGCAAATTGAAGAAAACATCAGTCTCAATATTAATAAAAATCATTATAAAATGGGGGGAAATGTAATAATTTTATTAGTAAGCATCAAAATGTTAATTTATCTAAGGGTAATAATTATTTTTAAAAAGAACTATATTCATAAAATTTAGCATTGAATAACATTTAAATAATATCTAAAAGAGAACACTGTAATTTTTCAAAAAAACTGGCATAGTCATTTTAAAATGCATCCTTCAGTGGAAAAAAATGAATAAACTGGCTCCAAACAAATTAAAAAGAGATGTTAATTATAAAAAAGCAATAATAGCATTTAAAATATTAAATAACATATAAATTTTAATATAAGAAATAAAATTGCATTACTATGGAAATTTTAATTTAAAATATTAATTTCTTTTTGAAAAATTAAAAGTTCTAAATAATTAATCAGCTAGAGTAACATTTAATTCCAGTGCTTCCATCAATGCTATTGGCAGGCAACTCCTCATGTACAGAACAGTTGAAAATTGAACAGAAGTGGTTTGTTTGATATCTGACATGTGACCCTGAATTGACCTCATTGATTTCATTCATGCTTTAGCAAAAATTTATCAACAGAGTTCTATCTGGCCACACTAATGATAATAAGATCATTCCAAAATGCAAAATTAGATGGATGATATTAAAAAATGATTCCTTTACAATCTAAATTTCAATTTTTTAAATTTGTTTTGCCAGCCTATATTTTTGCAATTATGCAAACTAGATGCATGAAAAATTAGATTTAAACTACAGTAAATATTTATATGCGATATTAACATGTTGACTGTCAACTACGAGATAACTTGTAAGTTACATTCTTTTCTAGGATTCCAACTATGAGTTATCTCATACTGTGTTTAATTGCCATTTTTGTGCAGCTACAAAAACTCTACAACAAAACTACAAAAACTACTACTCAAACTCACAGTAAATCAGTGCAAATGTTAAATGATGGCTTCTGGGAAATGAACAAAAAAAATCAATGCTGGCTTGCATCAACAGAAATTTTATTAAAAAAACAAACAAAAAATATAATTAAAATCAAATTGTCATTTTATGCCAGATTTCAGAAAATTGCTGTGGCATTTAAAGTGTTAAAGGTTGATTGTACATTGTTATCATTTTTTTTTTCTTCCTTTCATAGCTACTTTAGTTCTTAATCGTTTCCTTTCAGCTAAATAACTTTTCACATTAGCAAAAAGGAAAAAAAACTTCATACATTAATTACTCAGTAAATCGATCATACATAAAATATATAATGAATGTGAATTCATCAAAAATATTTTCATTATGAATTACCAGTTCCTTTAAACAAAAGATCTGATTTATATAAAAACTGTTAATAATTATATCAATAATACAGATGAAAATAATTTACAGTTGGTAAAGAATATAACTTACTCACTAAATGATACTGTGGTTGCATTCTTTCACATAAGTGCAAAATTTTCAGTAATGTATCAGTAACACCAGATCTGGAAAAAATAATTATAGCATATGAATTAACAAAAACTTGGCTCAATTTTTTTTTAAAAGCTATATAATGATATGATTTATCAAATTGAATATTGTGAACTTTTCTTTTTAATACACAGGTATTAAAAAGAAAATTAAGGAGAAATATACAAAACAAATATTTATTCTATATATTTTAATCAAAATTGTCATGAAGATTTAATCAAATATATAAAGACAATTACTAGTAGAAGGCAAGTTCCTTTGCCCCCTTCTAGAATTTCTTCCAAAATATTTAATATCTGTATTTTAAAATTTTGAAATAATTCTTCATAATTACAATGAGATCTATTTAAGGAATCTAAAGCACCGGCCAGCACAGTTTAAAGTAAACAAAGAAAATTTGCAATAGAACTGAAAGGTTCAAAAACAAATCAATAAGATTATTAAAAGAATTATTTGCTTATTCATTATATGAGCAGGATCAGTGGGATTTGTATGAGATCTCTAACAACACAATTAACAATACATCAGTTCATTAGGTTTTATAATAGTCAAAGAAATGCAAAGAATTTGCAAACTGTAAATACAAAACATTTTGTTTCCTATCAAATTATCATCTTACAATGTATGAACATTAGAATAGTCATTAACTTTACAAATAAATTTCAATAATTTGATGAAATGCTTAAAAATATTTATATCTAGCATGAAATATATGAAAGTTTGCTGAAAAAAGTATTCTTTCTTAAATACAATACTCTGAGCTATTACATTAAAGTATTTAACAAATAAAATACAGCTCATAAAAGAAAAAATACTTTGTTTCATTCATTTTCTTTAACATGTTAATGTCCATGTTTGCTAGATGTGATAAATTCAAATTACTTATACTGCAGTAAATAATTTTTTGATTAATTAAAGCAGAATCTGTATTATTTACATCAAAATAGAACTTTTGTGAAAGAATCAGTCTATATTTAAGTAAAATCATGAAAAATTTAAAGAGTGGAAGAAGCAATATGAAGTGCATAACAGAAGGGGAAAAAATCTAGTCAATTTAAGCTCCTATTTTACTGATACCCTTTCTAGAAAAATTACTAAGAACAATCTTTCATTTCTTAATCTGCAAAATAAAGTTTGGTAAAAAAAAATATCCACTTTTAAAAAATTAGTTGGTTTTAGAGTCAAATATAAATTTTGAAGCATGGATAATACACATTATATAATTTAATAATGCATATTATTAATATGCATGCTTAGTTGTTCTATTAAATATCTATCACATACACATTTATCACACTAAGAATTATTGATTAGAAAATAAGGTGTAAGCTCAGACGCTTTTTTCCTCTTTTTTACAAAAAAGGGTTAAGATATATCATTAAGAAAACTATTGATTTGTGATTATTATGTCTCTTGAATACAGTATGTAACTGGTTGAAGATATAGAAATATCTAATATCTTCAGCATTAAAATATACTGAAAATCCAAATGAATGAAAAAACATGGAATAACCCTTAAAATTAACTTGTTAATGATTATCCTTGAAATAAACGTTTACTTTTTTCAAGGAAACAGTGAATTTGGATTATTACAAAGATTTTACCCTTAATTTTATTTTTAATTTCACACAGTAAGATTTAATTATTCGTGAAAGTTTTACGAACATGATGATACACAATGGTTCCATTTTTCTTTTATTATTTTTTATCATAGTATAGTATTCAAGCAACAACAAAGAAAATTGGGAGAAACTTCAAATTCGGTTTCAGTAAAACTGAATTTCGCAGCATTCTCTTTTCAGGTATTACATACTTGATATAGCTTTCCAATAAATTTTTTTTTACTGATTTGCTTTGGCAGTTTTAAAATTAAAAAACCAAATCTTAACTTGCATAAGTATAAGTAACTTGCATCCATAAAAATATTGTTGTGACTCGGAATTCTAGTTTCGGTTTGTAATCAGTTTATTTTTGCAAAACCCAAGACAGAGAATTTCACGAGGCTATTTACATAATTTTATCAGAAGCTAATCAGAATATTTACCAGTGAAATAGATTGAAATAGATCAAATGATATGTACATCAAAGAAGTGAAATAAAATAATGTAAGAGTTCTTATCCAGAAAGGAGATTAATGCGAACACAGCAATTTCTGTTCAAAACAAGTAATCTGAATTGCCAGATTCCAAGCTGAAATAAGATGCAACGCAAACACTAAAATGAAAATAAACAGAAAATATAAAAATTATTTGAAGTGGCAACAAATATTAAAAATTCTAATATTTTAGATCTTAGACTAAAAGCCTGATAGATAAATGAGAGCTTTCAAACTAAAGTGAACTACTAAAAGTTTTTATGATTCAATTGAAATATCAAAATGTATAAAAGAGATAGACAAAAAACCCGAAAACAGAAGACGCTGTACAATGAAAATGCTTATACATGAATATCAAATACGAATAGGCGAATGGAACAAACGATGTAATTTTTTTAATATTATTCTTTTTTCCAAAAAAAAATGTCTTATTATATTAGTTTAGAGAGTTTTCAAAAGCTATAGGCATGGGCAGAATTTTTTTTTTTTTTCGCTTTGATGTAAATGCTGGTACGAGATTCTTCTTTTTTAGCTATCATTATCATTTATCTGTGGTCGGCGGGGAAGGATACAAGAAGAAGAAGGATCTTAATATAGATTATCAGGATGTCGCCAATTTGTTTACATTTCATGTCGCCAAATCTAATAACTGCTAATATCCACACAGTTCCCTCAGGTAAACTCTGTATGAAGTTTTAACGTATTTTTTTATGCTGTACTAATTCATACATGTGTTATGGTTCGCACGACGCACGCAGTACGGAGAATCAAGTGATTTTTTTAAAACTAAGAAGTGTTTTTCGTTTCTTTTTCTGAAAATAATAACTTCTAAAAAGATAGTTATAAAAATATCCTGAAAATAAAGAACAAGTAATAATGTATAGCAAAAATAAATTAATAAAAAATAAGACGTTGAAAAAAGGAATTCCTAATGGATTATTTACTTATGACTTTAATAACTTTCTTTTCATGCGATTTAGAACGAAGTACGAAATGAATTAAAGAATTGATATTGAAAATAAATTGTTAGTTGAAAATATAAAGATGAAAGGCTATGCAAAAAATTATTTTAGTTGTTAATCAAAAAATTGATTAAAGCAGTTTGACTATATTTGGCAAAATAATTTGTAGAGTAACAGGTTAATAAGTTGCCTCATTTTGTGGACAATTTTTGATTGACCGACTGTGCAAGCAATGCGATAGATGTCGAAGAAGCTAAATCCACAGATTTTTAGGCTTTTGGTTGAAATATCATTCATAAAGTTTGTAATTTGTATTGCTTTTGGCAGTATATCCGGTAAGATATTGCATTATGCCCACAATTTCTAAGCTGCCGAAACTATGAACTAAACGCGATGGTAGATCACAAATTTTTAGACATATGGTTCAAATATAACGTTTTCAGTTTATAATTTGTACTATGTTTTACGATACAACTAACATAACACTTCGGCTGCTGAATAAGCTATCGCATTTTGTCAAAAATTTTTAATCGTTCAACTAAGGACAGAATACTCTGCATACCGACGATGTTAAGTTCACAGATTTTGAGACATATGATTTTAATGTCATTTATTCAGCTTATAATATGCGCTATATTTAATAGAATAAGAATAAGCTGAGAAGTGAATAAGACGTCAAATTTTTGCAAATTAATATTCTTCTAAGGTGATACTAAGATATTATCATAAGTAGGAGAAAAATAGTTTTCATCTAATATTTCGATTATCTGCAGAGTTATTAGGTAGTATTAATAGGGCGATAGAATTGTTTTTTGTAATTCACAATTTAACGAATAATAGTTCTAAAATTAATCGTCATTTTTTCATCTAATTGTTCTTTCCTCGCTAACAGGAATTTATTTTAATTTTTCACTATGTGAATTGTCTGACTAAAATCTAATTAATGGTTAAACTAAATTTAATAAAGCTCTCATTTAATTTTTACACTCTTGTGCATATGCATGCTAAAAAAGTGAATTGTGAAATTATATGGTGTCATTAAAATCACTGGAGTAAGTATATTGTACAATTATAAATTAAGTTTATTTAACAATAAATATCTGTTTTCTCTTACAATCTAATTTGTCAGCCCACGATTATTACACTAAAGAAGCATTACGGACTACAACTGATAATAATAAGTAAATAAATATTTGATATCCTTTTTGCTACATTAAAAGAATTTATCCAAGTACGCATTAAATTTGTTGAATAAATTTCCTGCTAAGTTTTTCATGCTCTGCATTTAATATTATGACCATGCATCGTTTGTATTGGGTTTTTTTTTCCCTTCTTTCAATTACTACTCAAGTCAAAAAAATATATAATTAACGATTTTTCTAAATTTTTAATAGACTTTGAATAAAGATAACTTAATAAAATGATAATTAAAGTAGTTATTCATAGAATATTCATGTATAATACATCAACCTCATGAAATATAAATTTACTTAACTTACAAATTAAGTGAGCATCACATTTTGGGCAATTATTTTTATCTCTAGAATAATATAAAGATATTTGGGGCAATGATGCTTTTTTGAGGGAATTTTTTTCATTTTAACATTTTTGCTTAATGTAGATTAAAAATTAAAAAATTATCGAATCGATGCGCTATTCAGACTTATTGTTGTATACGGATTGTAAAATACAGACTTATTGGATTCAGAAAAACCATGAAACTGAGAGCAAAAATTCCATTTTTTGGCAAAAGTATTAGCTTTCAGTAGCTTTGAGGGAAAAAAGTATTTAACTACAGGACCACTTGCCTAAAAATGTTAGTTCATGTTCAAGATCTCATTATTTTTTTCATAAAGCATATTGATTTTTACTTTCCTGTCTACAGATTATAGAGAAAGTATAGTAACCGTAAAAAAATTTGAGCTCCAGATTTTGACGTATCTCCACTCCTAACTTTGAAAAAGCACGTTTCTGGAAAAAGTCCGTCAGTTTGTTATAAAAATAACTAAAAAACGAACGCATCCGAATTCAAGCTAGTTGTTGCAATTGTTATAAAAATTCTTTTAGGTACGAAATTGCTTTGATGTTCGGTAAAAAAAATAGAGAGCATTTTCTTACAAATATCTATAAATTATTAACAATAAAAAAAGTATCTGAATGAAAAAAAGAAGCTAAATAATACTTAATTTTCTTTAATTATATACAAAAATTATTTATTACGAGTTCTTTTGTGGCCAAAATAGAGAAATCGTGCTTGTCCTCCTGATAGATTTGTCTAGTCCCTTCGCCGGCAAACTTCTGACGCAGCCCATGCAAAAACTGTTTCATTAACACAACTATTAGTCATTTAAAGAATATTTGTAGGCATAAGCATTATCTTTAGTTGAACTAAGGAAACATTTCCTTAGAAATTTTTGAATTTCAAAGTTCGGTGGGTTTTTTTTTTTTTCCCAAAGTAAATCATTTTATAACTCTGTAAAAATAATTAGATGGTTACAGTCTAATTTCATGCCTTATGATTCAAAGGATCTTGAAAAGATTCTTAACAGAAGATAATAATTTAGCCACTAGCTAACTTTGCTAGCTTTTCACTATTTTCCCGCCAAATAGTGAAAGGCATTGATTGATTACAAAATTCGGGTATTCATCGGGAAATAAAGACATAAAGATATTGTGTAATGCGCTCAACGCATTTATCCTTAATTATTGGTAAGTAAAAAAAGCATATTCTCAACAACATAAAAACAAAATAATTGAAAAATATATCCAGCTTGTTTTTCTTCCCTTTTTTGAGGAAGGAAGAGTTCGCGTTAAATCATAATATTGATAGCTTTTAAACTTCCTGAAACAATCTATAATTTAAATATTGTAAATATTAAAGGGATAAACATAACACAAACTTGCTAAATACAACATGCATTTGATTATAATACATTTAAAGAGACTAAAACTTAAAATTTTTAAGAATTAATATGTGTCAATATCTCCCCGAATCTGAGTAGTATTTGCAGAAAAAAAGAGGAAGTAAAAACATTCATAATCTAGTATGAAGAAAAAAAAAAAGAAAAGAAAGAAACAAACTAACGAATTTAAAAAAAACATCAAAGAAAATATCAAATTAGAGACTGATTATCTATTTTTTGGCCTTAATAAATATTAACATCCCCATTACTGAGATCACTTTAATAAAATCTTCACTATATAGCCGAATTTCTTCTTCTATTGACTGATAAATATACCATTTATAAAATTTTTGTTCCCAAATAATAAAATGTTTGCAAATTTTTTTGTAATATATATTTTTTGATGAAAGCAATTGCACGAAGCGTATTTTTTTAATTGCTTTGTTTGATATGTTGGAAATAAATCTAAAAAACAATATCTCCTTTTTAAAATTACGCACTGTTTTTTTTAAATTTTAACTGGGAGAATTCAAATAATTACATATTTTTTGTTTATTATGGAATTTTTGAAATAAAATTTCATAAATGTTTTCTTTTATTTAAAAATATTAAATTCATAAAAAAATTGCAAGCCACAAAAATTAATAATTTCAATTATTATTATTTTTGTTATCAAATCCATTAAATTTTTTTTAAAAAAATCAACACATATAGAAAAATATGGAATGAATTCTCTTTTAATCATTAAAAAAATGGCACTGAATAAATTTTTATGATAGTTATGAAAAATATATTTTTAATTCTGAAAAAACGACATTTGCTTGTCTCGAGACTTGAAAAATGAAAAAACGTATATAGCAGCTGTCATCTTCAAAACTTCAGCAAAAGGAAAATCTTGTAAAGAATAAAATACTTTAGTGGAAATGTTGACGACCTGAATTCTCTACAAAACAATGTCATGTCCTCGGTCTAATGTCAAGAGTGCGATCAAAGTTACACTCTTTTGTCGGTGCAGAGAACAGCACCTACAAAACGTTTCTTGTAAAAGGGAACTCTTTTACCCCCCTTTATCTTATGTTAGCTGAGAATTGTTGACTTGTGATTCAGTTAGCCAAAGAAAGGAAAAATGGATCTCACAGATCTGATAACAAATCTGAAATAAATCATGGTAAAAATATTCGGAAATTCGACAGAATGTTCATTTTAATTATAATTCATTTGAGTGCACTATCCTTGTAAATCAAATAAAAAAACAAACATTGTTGTTCATTTGTACCCGAAAACAAAAGGCTGCATTTAGATAGTCTCTCTCCTAGGTCTATCATATCTTCCTCAGATAATAAGATAATTCAAATCATATGATTTTGCCAATCACATTGCAATTTATTTAGAAATGATTTTAACATTTAGAAGGTGTTCTTTCAACCAGGTTTGACAATTTTTTATAGCATAGAAATTTCTTGAATGTCATTATTTTTGAAATTATTTATTTTTAGTTTTTCCATTTTATAGTTGTTCTGCCCTATGTTGGTTTACTCTTTCATTTTCCTTTCCTTTTTTATTTTTATGAGTAAAAGAGGAAAAGAAATCTGAAAAAATCTGCAATGGAAAAAAGCATTACTTCCCGTTCAGACTATGATATAGGTTTTGAGGCTCCCTCAAGTCACGAGGCGACCACCACCAAACCTGTGCAGAAATCCGCCATTTGCTGAGAATTGTTTTTTAATTTTAACTAATAATTTATTTTTAAAGTTCGTGAATTAATTCGTTAGCTCCAGACTGTTATTTTAATGCATCAAGAAAACATTTCAAATGCTAGGATTGTTCATCGGTATAATTGCAGTATGTCGACTGTTTCGCGCCTCATTAGAAGATTCAAAACCGAAGGAATCGTAGAAAAAAAAGCCAAAAGTGGTCATCTGAGGTTATCTTCTAAACGTGCTGATACTACAATAACACGATTAGGATGTAAAAAGAGATTTGCAGCTTTTTCTACACTTTCAAGAAAATGGAGTATGTCCACGTCTGTCATTACTAGCCCCACAACATTTTGCAGGAGGCTCTGTGAAGCTGGTTAAAACTCACAATTACCTAGAAAAAACCCAGCACTGAAAACAATGTGGGAAAAACGATTGGAATAGTCCAAGGTGCACAAAAAAATGGAGTAATTCGAAATGGGGACAAGTTATATTCAGGCACGAAAGTTGCTTTTCTTTAATGTCTGACATGCCTGACCACGTTTGGCAGAAAAGAAAGGAGATCATGAGGCCAGAATGCCAAGTTCGTGCATCAAAATGCCCAGAACTGGTAATGGTATGAGGGTATATATCATATCAATGAAATGGATTAATTAACTATGTACAAGGAGCCATGAATAGTGACAAATGTATTGGTAAGTTGAAGGATCAATTACTTCGTAGTGCTTGTGACATGTTCCCAAGGCTGAAAAAGATATTTCAGCTAAATCTAGCATCCTTCCATACATCGAAAAAGGTAAACCAAACATTAGAATTAATTTTAAATTTCCTTTCGCTCAGTTCTGACCTCTATATCGAAACATTCGTTTATTTTAGGTTAGGGCTCTTTGTTCGATGCTCTCAAAACTATTGTTTAGTGGCGCCCCCATGAGGAGAAAAAATATTTGCTGTAGCGTGTGTGGGAGTCGGGAACGAGAGTGAGGATGGATAACACATGAATAAATGTCCTGTTCTGAAGTCTCTGTCATCTGCTTGATTTGTGGAGTGAAAATTTATTAAGTAATATAAAAAGAACCAGCATGAGCTAGGGAACATGATGGTCCGTCGAGCCTGAGATGACTTGGACCGAAGAACAGAATGAAAACGAAAGTTGTGAGTTGTTTTGAGTTTCAGTTTCGTTTTCGTGGAGATTCAATTGCTAAAATTGTTACTTGGTGAGAGGTTAGTTATCCATTTTACATGATATTGATATTTAATCTTGTGTTTTGAAACGTATTTAATGTGTTATTAATTTAATATTGTGATTTATTAATTTTATTTTGTGAAAATGAGTATCGCGAAATTTAAAAAAGATGAGTTAAAGGCTATTGCCGAGGAGTTAAATATACCTGAAAATGCTAAAGTGCTAGATTTAAGAGAGTTAATTCTAGAGAGTGAAATTTATAAAACAGATAAAGAATCGTTTCAGTGTATTGTTGATTGTGTATTTGAGGAACTCAACGATAGAAAGAAGCAATTTGAGCGGGAGAAATTAGAAAGCGAAAATCGACTAGAATTTGAGAAAATTAAATTATTACAGTTAGAGAAAGAATTAGAAATAGCTAAATTGCGTGATAAATCTATTGATAGTGATTTTTCAAAAAATGACATTCAAACAGTATCATCAGAGTGTAGCGTCGAAAGTTTAATTAAGAGTATCAAAACCCTAACTATTCCAGTACCTCAAAGAGCAGAGTCCTTCAATTTATTTTTCCAATCGATTGAGAAGGCATTTAAAACTAAAAACGTTCCCGAGAAGTTAAAATCAGAAATACTTTTGAACATTCTTTTAGAGAAAGCGTGTAATTTAATGGTTTATCTCAGAGAAGAAGATTTAATCAATTATAACAAACTTAAAGCAATTGTATTAAGAGTTCCAACCGATACCCCAAGAATGTCTTAATCATTTTAAAAAAGCGTTAAAGTTACCCAGTGAAAGTTATGTGCAGTTCGCGTCTAGAGTGAGTGCAACGTTCGAATACTATTGTCAATTGCGGGAGGCAAATGATTTTAAATCACTTTGTGAATTGATAGTTGCAGACAAAATAATAGAGTCCTTAGACAGCGAATTATCTACGCACATTGGCATTGAACAAGGAGAAGCGTGGTATAAACCGCAAGAGTAAGGCCGTGAGTGCGATATTTACATATCGTCGAAAGGAAAAATTAAAGGGGAACATAGTCTGATGCCTAAATATAAATCAAAATATGAACCGATGCGTCATGATGTAAATAATCAAAATAATTTTCGTGGGTCAAAAAAAACTTCTAATGTTTATCTTTCTTCTGTTAAAAATGTGAAATGTATCGTAAGTACTTGTAAAACTAAAGAATTGCATCCGTTGTATCTGTGTCCTGGTTTTAAATCTCTTAGTGTTAATGATAGAATGGATGTTGTAAAAACTAATTTTTTGTGTTATAAATGCCTTTCCTCAGATTGCAACATTAAAAAGTGCAGGGCTAAAAACTGTTTCTGCGGGAAGCCGCATAACAGATTAATTCATTTTCCGAAAAGAGATAATAACTCTTTCGCCCAGACACATGCAGATGTTGGAGCAGCCGATTCCACTTTGAACCCTAATGCACGTATTTACGTTAGACAGGGAGAGTCGGAAAATATCGTTCAACCCCAATTAGAGAGTGGGAGAAACGCATCAGTAGTGGCTACGAGCTTTCTGCAAAACAAAACAAAAACAGTTTTACTGAGTACTGTACGGTGTTTATTACGAGACAGATTCGGCGCCATGCATGAAGTTAGAGGTCTGTTAGACGGAGGAAGTCCATCGAATTTTATAACGAAGGAATGCGCGGATATATTGCAGTTGAGGAATGAGAGAATTGATTTACTTGTGTCTTGTTTGAATGATTCCTCAATGACGACAAATAAACGTGTCATAGCAAGCGTAAGTAATGCTGATATGAGTTTTAAAAAAGATCTTAGTTTGCTAGTAGTGTAAAAAATAACAAATTTAATACCGTCGAGAACAAGTAACGTACCTTTTGATTTACCTGATGAAATTAAACTAGCTGATAACAAATTTAATATCCCTGGTACAATTGATATATTATTAGGCGCTGAAATGTTTTTTGAATTTCTTAGACTAGGTCAAATTTACACTGGAAATTCTGGACTACTTTTACAAAACACAGTGTTTGGATATGTAGTTAGCGGATGTGTAGGTGAAGATAGGGAAAGCAAGGTTCATTGCGGGTTAATTCGAGACATTGACTTAAATAAAACACTAAAGAATTTTTGGGAATTAGAATCTATTGGTGTAAAGGACGAGAATATTAGTAATGAAGAGGAAATAAGTTTTAAAATTTTTAAGGAGAAGATATGTTTTAAAAACGGTAGATATGAGGTGGGACTTCCATGGAAAAGAGACAGTAAGGAGTTAAGAGATAATTTTAATTTGGCAAAAAAAAAACGACTCGGAAGTCTTACGAGAAAAATGCAAAACGATAAAGTGCTGTATTCTGAGTATATTAAAGTCTTAAAGGGTTACCTAGATGAGGGAATAATTGAGAGAGTAGCAAATCCTTTTGTTTTAACCAGTAACCCAGTGTTTTACCTTCCTCACCAAGAGATAATAAAAAACGAATCTCTAACAACGGAACTTCGAATAGTGTTTGACGCTAGTGCTCACGAAGTTGGACAATTATCTTTAAATGACTGTTTATTTCAAGGAGTTAATTTTAATCCCAACATTTTTGATTTGTTAATATCTTTTCGTTTTAACAAAATAGCTATTTTAGCTGATGTAGTGAAAGCTTTTCTCCAAATTGCATTGACTCCAGAAGATAGAGATGTTGTTAGATTCCTAGTAAACAACGGTTACAATGATGTAGATGTATATAGACTCAATCGAGTTCTCTTTGGTGTAAACTCATCTCCATTTTTACTGGCCGCAACTATTAAGACTCATATTGAGAAATATATTGAGGAATATCCTCAAACTGTGCGAACACTTGATAATTGTTTTTACGTGGATGATCTCGTCACCGGTGAAGATGACGTAACATCAGCATTTCGTTTGTTGAAAACAGCGGCAAAAATTATGAGTGATGCAGGTATGAACTCTTGCGTAAGTGGGTTACAAATGACTGTAATTTAATGGAACAATGGGAGATGGAGCAGTTTGATTACTTAAATATTGAAAACTTCGCAAACGAACCACATCGTGTGTTAGGACTTTCGTAGAGTCCTATAAATGATAACTTCAGTCTTAGCGTTAAAAGCCTATTAGATTTTCTTCATGAAAGAAAAAATACAAAAAGATTTATGTTGATGGCTGCAAGCAGAGTATTCGATCCAATGGGATTTGTATCCCCCTTTACCATAAGATTCAAAATATTGTTTCAAGAAATATGGCAAAGCAAGATAGACTGGGACAAAGACTTACCGCCAGGTATTAGTGAAAAGTTTAACCAATGGTGTTCAGAAACGTGTTTATTGAGTGAACTTAAAATTCCCAGGTATCTTCTAGACTGTGACAGGGATAACCCTCTTGTCTGTGAATTACATATGTTTTCTGATTCCAGTATCAAAGCATATGGAGAATATATTTTCAGACAATGCTTCCAATTTTGTTGGCACACAATTAGAATTAAAAAGATTGAGAAAATTTTTGAGTAATCGTGACAATGATTTGAGTAATTTCCTATGTGATGAACGTGTTGAGTGGAGTTTCATTCCACCAAGAGCTCCGAATCATGGGGGCCTCTGGGAGGCCGGAGTCAAGGCCGTCAAATATCACTTAAAGCGAGTGATGGGTAATTTAAGATTTACCTACGAAGAATTTTTAACAATTCTTAACCAAATTGAGGGAATTCTCAACTCACGTCCCCTCTATCCATTATCATCTGACCCTGACGACTTTGATGTGTTGACTCCTGGTCATTTCCTAGTTGGTCATCCCATTACAGCAATAGTTGAGCCAAGTTTAATTGAATTGTCAGATAACAGGTTAAAGATGTGGCAACGGCAAACAAAAATTGTGCAACAGATTTGGAAGCGTTGGTCTAATAACTACCTAAGTACACTTCAAAATCGAAATAAATGGTATTTTGAGAAGAATAATGTAAAAACAAATGACATGTTAATTTTAAAGGAAGAAAATTTGCCTTTGTGTAACTGGCCTCTTGGACGAATCGTGGAAGTGTACTATGATAAAGATAACAAAATAAGAGTTGTATTAGTGAAAACTAAAAATGGAATTTTTAAATGTCCTATAACTAAAATTTGCATTTTACCTTTCTCAAATGAATGATTTGCATGAAAATATAATTTATGTGTATTTTGAAAATTATAATTGTTATTTTGTTTGAGAATTTTACTTTGTAACATTAGCAAATTCAGTGTTTTTGTTGTAGTGATATATTTTATAT
The DNA here is from genome assembly GCA_026543055.1 of Argiope trifasciata. NCBI lineage: Eukaryota > Metazoa > Arthropoda > Arachnida > Araneae > Araneidae > Argiope > Argiope trifasciata. The sequence goes on from JAPMOQ010033453.1 coordinate 69,392, forward strand.
TGAATCATATTGTGAATTTGTTTAAATTTTTTCTAAGTTTTTGAATGTATCATTCAACCCGGGTGTGGATGTTCGGTGCTCTCAAAACTATTGTTTAGTGGCGCCCCCATGAGGAGAAAAAATATTTGCTGTAGCTTGTGTGGGAGTCGGGAAAGAGAGTGAGGATGGATAACACATGAATAAATGTCCTGTTCTGAAGTCTCTGTCATCTGATTGATTTGTGGAGTGAAAATTTATTAAGTAATATAAAAAGAACCAGCGTGAGCTAGGGAACACTGTATTTGCAAAACATGGTATTAATGTTCACGCATAGCCAGAAAACTCACCAGATTTAAACCCTATTAAGAATTTATGAATGGGAAAGAAATATCTGAGAATTATCCAAAAACAAAACGAGAATTTCAGGAAACTAAAATTTAAGTTTAAATTGACTTTGTCATAGCGTATGTGGGCAAACGATCACCACAGTGATTGAAGGGAAAGATGGTTTGATTATTTTTTAAATTGGAAGGAACTGCGTTTTAACACATTCGCTGCCACTGACGCGCCAGAGCGTTACAAATAATATATAATTGTATCAAACCATCTATGTTATTAGATGACACCTTCTCTACTACAGTTAAAAGATAGCAAAGAAGGGGTCATCTAATTAGATAAATGGTCCTGATATCAAGCGTGGATAGTGGCAGTGAACGTGTTAACATGCGAATTTTTATGCTAGATATTGAGTGCAAGCAGCATGATTTTTTTTAATAAAAGATGAACAAAAAAGAAAATCCTTCCGAAAGCTGTACAAGGCCGATTACACAGGCCTGCATTTTTAGAGTTATGTTATGTTTTTTTAACTTTTGATTATTGATTCTTATGTATTTTTTCACGCTGAATCTGAATATGACATTAGTTTTTTACCATCACGTCAGGAATTTTTGCAAAACGCAATTTTCGAAACTTGTAATATGTTGCAAAACATCAAAAATATGAAACATATTAACAGATTTAAAACGTTATTATTATAAAATGTATTTAATTGAATTAAGCTTATGGCTGATGTTTTACAGTATCATAGCCAAGCACATCAAGAGTCCGTTGGGGAGGGGGGAGAGCAAAAATTTAATGAAAACTACCACAAAATTAGCCTAAATGTAACAAATTAATTTTGGTACATGAAATTTTATATTGATACACTTAATTTTATGTGCTTAACTTTTAAATTTAATTTTAACTTCCAACACGTGACTGGATAAAATAAAAATTAAATGTGATTTTTCTAAAATAATAATTGCAAAGCAAAGATTTCTACGATCGTTTGTAATATCTATATCAATAAATCATCTTTATTTACTCTAAACATGATTGAATTTTTACAAGATATGCATTCAAATTCGGACCCAATGGCTAATTTGTAAATCATTAGTAATAGGCATACAGATTGTTTAGTACTGTTAACTTAGTCTAAATGGAGTAAACAATTACATTTTATGTTGTTTAAGTCAAACAAGGCATTGATGAATAACGAGTTTTCAGATTTTTTCATACTTTGTTCTGTGAGCCATATTATACAAAATATTTTTACTAATATTTTCAGCAAAAGTTGTTAAATCAAGCAGTCTTTTAAACCAATCATTAAAGGACCGATTTATAAAAATAAAAGAATATTATTATGAAAACATGTTCTTTTAGATCTTTCCTCCACCATTCTCAAGAAACTATCGATTTCAGGCCAATCAATGCCGGGAATTACTTCAAGGTTGATAATGAAATGAATAGGTGTTGGCATATATAAATGAATGCGTGTGTCTGTCTTGCAGCACTACATACCAGATCATATGATTTAAAGCTACCAAACTTAGTATGTACATATTTACTTTAGAGAATGAAAAATTATATCTAGACAGGTTTTTTTTAAAACTTTAATTAATAAAAAAATAATCTAACATTTGGAATTTTTCTGCTATAACTACCAAAAATATTACAGCAGAAAGTTATTTTTTAAATCCTCTAAAAATGATTTTTTCCCATTGATAACAATGTTTTAATTTATAAATTAAGTTTCAATTGTTAATGAATTTTTATAAAAATACTGTAACTTTATCCCCGCAAGAGCACGTTAAGAGTGTACCAGTGATTTGCCGTCACGTTGACAAAAACTTCAACGGAATGATTAAATTAACTCTTGTTGCAAATTAAACCAAGGAAAGTGTGATGTTTAGAATGTGTTAAAATGGTATCGTAACGTTATGGAATAAATATTTTCCACATAATTGCCCAACAGCTTACTGCAAATCAGAGATATAAATAGTATAATGAACAAATAATCGCAAGGCTTCTATAATAATCAAGTTACGTGACTATTGAAATTTAAATAAACTTGACTGATAAGTTATAAAGAGAGCAAGGTATAAGTATTTAATTGGAAATTTTAGAACGCATTACTCACAGCGAACCAGCTGATCGCTAAAGACGGCTAGTTTATAACAATGCAAAGGCAAGTCAAACTGCATTACGATTCACTAGAAAAGTTAGCAATTCAATGACCTAATTTGCCAAATACGAGATATATCAAATATGTGAATATGCTTTTGAAATTCTCATTTAGAATGTGATGAAAATGACGGAAAGCAAATTGATGCTATCCTGAAAATGACTTATCACATTTAAATGACCCATCTCTATTCTTTAAATGGTAACATATTGATATATCTTTTGCATTTCAGTTTTAAAAAATGAATAGAATTCAACTAAAGTTCTAAATTTAAACAAAATTTTTTTAAATCTAAATAATTATGCGAAAACAATATTTTGTTTTGGTGGTTTTGAAGGCTCAAATTGAATGGACAAAAAAAATTGGCAATTTATAGCTTTTGAAGCATCATTTTTTTTTTTTTTTTTGCTCTTTAGTAAACACGGACTAAATTAAAATAAAAAAGACAGAACGATATGATATTCATATGCACGCGAAATCGAAATTGGACAAAAGAGTATCTAATGGAGCGGTCAAAGAATGACGAAGAATTCCGGAAATGTCATTATTTTTCCGCGTCTTATCCCTTAATAAGATAGAATCATTGAAAAATGGTCGTTTCAGGATGCTAAAACGAGCAATATAACTACACCGACAGTTTTCGTTAGTTCAAAGCATTTTTATATTTGTATGAATTAATTTGTTCAATGTATATTGTTATTTCTTCAAATTAAATGGAATTCAAAAGATTTAACAAATTTTGGATTCATCGTTCGTGGATTTAAAAAATGCGACCCAATTCCTATATTCACTGCTAAAAATTTCTTTATTCGCGGATCTAATTAGTACATACATAATAATAAAAGGATTCCAATAGGTATCCAACCCAATATCCTGCGTAAATGCCGTCAAATGGACTAATAAATAAAGTAAAATTGATCTTTTTACAACTTTACCTAAAGTATGTTGTTAAATGATATCGCCGAAGACTTTGACATAAGCTGCCTTCGCTGCGATCGGTGTTATTGAGAATGTAAACAAACAGAATGAAAGCAACTTCATTACTCAATGAATAAAGTATATTTTTAACTGTTGCTGTTCCGTTCTATGGTAAAAGCCGGTTTGCGTGTTTTATTGTTTCGTCTTTCACATTCGGTACAAAAATTGCGATCGTGTATCATGTCTCTACCGCTCTTTTTCTAATTTATAATTAAAAAAATGAGAAATGAGTTTTGACACGAAAAAAATCTGTGTTACCGCTTTAAGTGAAAATAGAAATGCTTGATCGTTTACGCCTTGGAGAGTCATTTGCATCCATATCACGCTCATTCAATGTCAACGAATCAAATGTACGATCGATAAAAAAAAATCCGAACATAAAATAAGTTCATCTATAACTTCAACTTCACTGTCAGCGAAAATGATCGTAATCCAGCAATAGAAAAAATGGAAGTGGCATTGTCATTATGGATCGAAGACCGCAACCAAAAAAGGGTGCCCCTGAGTGGTCCAATGGTCCGGGAGAAGGCAAAGCGTTCGAGCAGATAGAATCAAGTGACATTCAGAAATTGCTTGAATCGCAAGATGAAGGTTTGACTGAAACCGGCTTGGAGGAAATGTTAAAGTCGCAGCTCATTGAAAAAGAGGCTTCAACAAGCACTGGAAACGTGACATTTCATTTTGAAAATCTTAGTGAAGGTTTAAGAATGACAAATGAGCTTTGTGATGTCTTCATGAACATTGATCCGTCTACAGAACGAAGTCTTATTTTAAAGAGGCTAATTGCTAATGCGACTGCTGCGTATCAGTCTGAATTGAAGGAGCTTTTAAAAACTGCCAAGCAAGAGAAAATTATAAAATTCTTCAAATCATTGCTTAAGCCTTAAGATAATTAATCAAAATGTTCAAAAACTTCAATTATATATTTTTATATATTTGGCTTTTTATTTATTTTGTCACTTAGGAACATATCCCCTATAATCCCATATAAATTACAATTCCGTATTCACGGTTTCTGTATTCGCGGCATATTTATCGAACATATACCCCGCGAATAGAGAACATTTACTGTATACAAAATAAGATTTTTTTTTCTTGCCCTTAAATGTCACCAGTTAGAAAAAAAATTTTACTTATACTTTTATATTACTACAATTTAGAGAGTAAAACACACATTATTTTTCAGAAATTTTCTTAAAGAACGTTAAATGAATTTTTTCTACAACCATTTAAAAGCACAATCAAAAACCATCTGCACAACGAAACTCAAAAAATATCATTATATTCTAAATTTTAAAATTTATATTCGAATTTTTTGGAAAAAATCACAAGAACTATTCAATATAAAATATTTTGATACAATATGCAGAGTTGAAACATGAAACAGGGTTATATAAAGTCCATAATTGAAACTCTTCCGTACAAAGTCATATTTCTGCACATCAGATTTTATATTTCTCATAATAAATCACAGGTTTGAAACTTCAGAAAGGTACAAAATGTTATAGAAGAAAACTTATACAAGTCATTAAAAGAGAAGTACTTAAATTAACAATACTTTTCAATAAATTACGAATTTTTATTATATGTACAACATATTCACAATAATAAGTTGATTTAGCATGAAATAAGTACTTAAGTCATAAATATTCATTTATGTATATCACAATGTACGAGGGGATTATAAAAGAATATCCAAAATTTGCTGCTTTGTTGAAAGAAAACAATCTCGTTATTAATTAGAAACCAAAAATAACAACAATTATAACATTAACATTTATAACTCTGTTAAGTTTAATTTTTCACCTGTTATTTGCAATTCTCATGAACAACAAGAATTACTTTTTTTTTCTTATTTCAATAGCCATACAAAGTTGGGAGATTCCTTTAAATATAGGAATTTTCCTGCATAAAAAAATTAGTGTGCAATATGCACTTTGCAATACAAAATGGAATTCCAGAGGAGATTATTTCATCACATTTAAATAAAATAATATCTTTTTGGTCCTTGTTTTTTAGAACATTTACTTACTACAAAAGTATAATTATAAGTCTTCTTTTTAAGATGAGGTGAAGTTCTCTCATTAACAAGCGCTTTATTGAACCTCAGGGGAGTATACTTAATTCATTTTTCATGATAAACTTCGGCAAATTCTTCCTTAATGAAATGAAATCAGAATATTTTATACTACAGAAGTCACATACATAAGGTTTCTCTTTCATATGAATTCGTAAAAGTTTTTTTAAACTCAATATATCAGAAAAGGCTTTTTTACATATGTCACAAGTGAGCGATGCTAATTTCGAAATCATAAGTAAATTTTTTTTTACATCAGCATGCAGCAGAAAAACTTCATATGTTTACATGTTTTTCTTCTGTGTGCGTAAGTAAATGCCTTTTCAAATTCAAATTCCGAGAAAAAGCTTTATTACAAATCTTACATTCATAAGGTTTCTCTCTCAAATGCGTACGTACATGTCTTATAAAATTCCCCTTATCCGAAAAGGATTTTTTACAAATGTCACAAGTATACGGTTTCTCTCCTGTATGCAAACGTAAATGTATATTTAAATTCCCTCTATTGCAAAAACTTTTCTTGCAAAACTCGCATGTAAACAGTTTCTCTGGTGTTTGCCGCTGAAAAAGTCTTTTGGAACTCCCCTGATCAGAAAATGGTTCGTTACAAAATTCAGATGCATACGGTTTCTCTGCCGTATGCGTACGCAAATGCCTTTCCAAATGACCTTTAACCGAAAAGGCTTTGTTACAAAATTCACATGTGTAAGGTTTCTCTCCTGTATGCAGACGTAAATGTACTCGTAAATTACTGCTCTGTGAAAAGGATTTATTACAAAATTCACATTTGTTCGGTTTCTCACCCGTATGCAGACGCGAATGTGCCGTTAAATGCTCCTTCTGGGAAAAGGCTTTTTTGCAAATCTCGCATATAAACTGTTTCAACTGTGTATGCACCAATGAATGTCTTTTTAAATTGGAAACATTAGAAAAGATTTTGCTGCAAAAGCTGCAAGCGTAGGATTTCTCATTTGCATGCGACATTAAATAACTTTTTAAGAGCGGCCGTTGAAAATATGCTTTACAACACACGTCAGATGTATGTTGTTTCTCTTCAGCATACCCCAGTAAATAGGTCTTTATATTCGGAAATATTGCAAGAGAAAATATGACAAATTTGCAAATATAGGGTTTTTGCAATAAGTGGTTAATGAAAAAATTGGGTTTTAAAGCACTCCTTTCTGCATGTCAGTAGCACCAAACACATCTGTAATCCGTTTGCCAATAAAGTATTACAACGAATATAATTTATATCTCTCTGACCATATTTGGAAAAAATCAAGTTTCTTCTTTAAATGAATCAAAAGTGAAAACTTTGAATGCAATTATTGAAGATATTGTTACAAATGCAATGCACATGTAAAAATAATTACACATATGCAGTGATAAGTAATAAAACTTATAGCATGAACAAAAATTACTAAACAGATGTATTGGGGAATTTATTATTCCACTGTTCTCGATTCCATCGAGATATGTTGCAAGTTGAACTTGAGATTGTGGCTCTCTGAAAATGCAAGCCTTTTTTCTTGTTGCCACTTTTATTCCAAAAGATGTGATGATACATTAACTTTTCTCATTAGCATGCCATCCTAACAACACAATCTTGGAATCTAAAAGAAAAAATTGAATGCAATGTTACAATCGAAGCTATTGAAAACAGAAAAATTCATCAAATATTAGGTATTTATTTTATTAATTAGCCAGTCGTTTGTGTGCGTGTGTATAGAAGCACATAGTTAAACGGTTTAATTGAGGAATATCAACAGAAATATTGAAAAAACAAAAGTATGGGGTCAATTCATGTGACGTAAAAGTCACATGTCATGTACTTCTGTGCATAGAATTTAAACCTTCTTTCACAACGCTTTAGAGGAGAAATCTGTCATTAATGTATCCGCCAAGTATGAAAAGGATTTTTTTGTTTCTTCTTATTACGTGTTATCAGATGAAATAGTTTTGTGATGCTGGATACTCTAAGAAAATACTTACTTTAATGTGCACTTCAAAAGTGATTGTGATGAAAAATGTTTATTAGTTCCCTTTCAACAATTCTGAATTACATTGTTAGCATTGGAACAGAAAGTTGTAAGCTTTTTTTGTAGTTGGTGATATTTTCAGTTCATTTCGAAGAATTTATTCAATGTATGTCCATTTACAAACTATTAGAAACTGAAGCTAGTGGTGTTCCGGTAATTTTTATACTGTAACAGCATATCTGACAAGCAACATTTTATTAAAAGCCATCTGATGGTTGCATTAGAACCGAATGATGTTGGAGAAAATTATTCAAAATATGAATTTCTATTTTTAAAACAAAACATTTTCACAATTATTTGGCAAGCGTAACATTCAACTTGTGTTTTCATCACCCCGACATGAACAGAACGGTTGAAAAATGAACAGAAGCGGTTTGTTTGGTACATGAAACATGAATTTACCCCATTACACTGAAGTGAGCATAATTCGTTCTTGAATCTTATTCGTATTGTGATACACTTGTTAAATGGAATAATTATTTTAAATGAAATATACAAAAAATAGAATAATGGATTCTACTGTGAGAAAAAAAATATTCAAACAAATCTATTGTAATGTAATTTATGATATCTATCTTTTTTTACAAGAAAACTATCTGCAGACACTTTCCCTTACTTACGTTTCAAAACTAGGAAAAAATACGATATAACATTATCATTAAATAAATGTTCAAAGAATTCAGCTATGGGTGTATTAGAATAATGCTTCTAATATGATACTATTAAATTTTTCATGCTTTCAATATTTCCCTAATTGCATTGGAATGCTGTTGCTCTGTTGAAACTAAATCATTTCCTCCTCTCAAAAACAAATCTTCAACGGCTGTTTATATGACACAGAATGCACCAGGATAAGTTCTTCGGTTCTTTCACCAGCTCATCGATGTCATAGCTATTCACTTCTAACCCCATAATCTTATCAGACAGAAAATTGCATCAATTAAGACTTCTCATGCATGTCTTCAAGCCTCTTGGAATCACATCTGACAACACTATCTAGCCAAAACCTTCTCCATGTAGACATAAATGTTTCCTTCTAACAAACAATCAATTTAATCAATTCTATGCTTGGGAACTAATTACAGCTGATTTTCAATGCATTAGTACTTCATTACAAAAACATGGACAGATTATTCTTACATCAATATTTAGAATAATTCTAATGAATAACAGATTAAAAAAATGAATTTAGATGCAATGATCAAAAATTAACTAAGGGTAATAATTTGAAATTAATGAATAAAATTAAATTTTTTGAAAATAGCATTCAGGATATTAAAATAGTTATTGATGACATTATACACTACATTTACAATGTATACATTACATTTTATGTACAAAAAAGTCATGATTAATTCTTCCAATAATTACAAAGTTTCTTTTCTGCAATAAATTTTTTTCCATTTTCCCTGCACTGCTCATATAAGCCAAAAAATTAAATGTTCAATAAAACATTAATCAAGATAAAACAAAGAAATTTAGTGCAATATGTTTATGTAAGTATCTTAATGAAATCTTTCAAATAAAAAAATATTGTGAACTAAAACTGTTAAGTGTTGAATGATGCCATCAGTTCAAAATTTTAAAACTCATCAACATGAAGGAAGTTTTGTCATTTTTTTTTTTTCCTTCAATAGCATTTTTCGACAAGAGATAACATTTCTTAAGATTTAACAAATTTTAAGAAAAATCCAATTAAAGGTGGACCATCTGTCAGTCTGGACATTCAGAAACATAATGCAATAACTTCAAAATGTAATGACTTTAATGTATCAAATTTGGCATGTAATTTTGTTGCTGTTACAACAGTAATACTGTGTCCGATTTATTGCTTCAATTATTTCAAGAAAATATATCTAAAGAACAAATTAGATTTTTGGATATTATCATTAGGCCAAGCATTAATAACCAAAACACTCACCAAGGATTACATGATATATTAAACAAGAATGCTAAATTTATGCCAAAGGTGAATATTTCATAAACTATGCAAGGCATTCTCTAAGATAATGTATTTAACAGAAAGTATGCAAGAAAGTTTTGGGAAAATCCTTTCCACTGGTTTGGTGCTATCTACATAAAATTTGAATTATTCTAAAATAAGAGACTAATTTGACTAAAATAAACAATGATAATAATAGTAGTCTAAAAGGTTTAACCAGGGCCCAAGATCAGGTTTCAAAATAAATAAATAAATGCATTAATTATTTCCATGCCTAGTTGGGACTCTTTTTTAAACAAGATTCCAACATAGAGATAAGAAAAGGAAAAGATAATCTTTCAAGGATTTTGCCCTTGTGTAACATTAACGAGCCAATGGCTTTTGTCTCCTTCACACATTTTTGCCTTAAAAGAACTGAACTTTAATCATTCAGATAAGCTTACATGTCATTGTATTCCAATATTGTTTTCTACAATGTTTTCAATTCTGTTTTAATCCATGTACTAATTACTCCTTAATCAAATGAGTGGTGAAGATTTCTCATTCAATTTCTTTTGCTTATTTCATTAGACTATGGTTTTTGAATTGCTGTAATTAATTTTAAATGACTTTATTGAAGTTTGAAACCTCAATTAAAATGTGCCTGAAAAAATAAATATTTACAATTTCAGAAAGAAAATTATAAAGGAAAGTAAAAAAAGTATATATCATTCTAATATATATGTTATTTTTATATGTAACATGCAATTATTCAATTTTACAGAAATAGCATAGAAATGATCAAATTCGATTTAGTTAATTTTTAATCAGCTTTGAAATTCTCTGAAACCAAAAATAATTTTTAGAAGGAGAACTCTGTCTGACTCTAAAATTGTGTATGCCAGATAGATGAAATTTGAAAGATGGCTTTGAAACATTAACTACCGGCTTCAATCATATTTGGGCAAAAATTTGTCTGTGGAAACCTATCTATCTGTCCAAGATCCAATGCTAACAAGATCCTTCCAAAATGAAAAATTAGATTGATGATATAAAAAAAATAATTCTTTTACAATCTAAATTTCAATTTTCCAATTTAGTCTGCTGGCTTATATATTTGCAAATATGAAAGCTGCATGAAAAATTATATTTAAATTACAATAAATATTTAAATGTGATATTAAAGGTTTATAGAGGATTACTATTAAAATTGTTTATACTAGCAAAACATCTTTACTTCTTAATCATTTGCTTTCTGCTAAATAACTTCCCTAGTAAATCAACTAACAAACCATTCTTGCATGAAATATTCAATAAATCCATCATGCAAACATAAAATGAATGTAAATTCATTAAAAATATATTATTATGAATCAACTGTTCTTTTAAACAAATATTTTTATTTATATAAAAAATGTTAACAATTATGTTAATTGAACAGCTGAAAATAATTTACTGGTAAAGAATATAATTTATTCAAAAAATGATACATTGGTTGCATTTTTTCACATAAAGCTTTGAAAGTGGAATTTTTTAAAGCTTAGTCAGTAATGTATCAGTGTGCAACAGTCTGGAAAATATAATAATAATAATGAATAACATATGAATTAACAAAAACATAGCTCGTTTAGAAAGAATCGAATGACAAAATTTGTCAAATTGAACATTGCTAAACAAATACATAAATATTAAAAGATAATTAAAGAGAAATATACAGAGCAAATATTCATACTTTTCATCTATTTCTAAACAAATTGTATCAAGTAATTTCACTCAAATATATCTAGACAATACAATTGTTTTAAGAAGGTAAATTCTTTGCCTTCTAATAGAATTTCCTCCAAAATATTTAAGATTATGTCCATTTTCATATTTCAATGCCTTAATTAATTATAATTATTTACAATATTGTTAAGAATGTTCACCGCAGGGTTCGTTTCTACAGTGGGTATATGGTGTAAGAACTCAATCAGCAGGCCTCAGTAGAAAAACAACAACGACGTTTATTTACACGAAGACAGGACTATACAAAGATGACAAATATTTACAGATGTGACGAATACACGGGACAGTACACAACAACAACAATAGTATCAGATAATAGTGACAGCTTCTACAGCACCCTAAGTGGCCAGACAGAATTCAGCAGGAGAGGGGATTCATGGAGGTTCGCTCTATGGTCTCTCCAGACGGCTAAACCTCTCTTCTATCTCTTCTCGCTTTAGCCTCCAACTCACCATTTCACACAACTGGCCACTACACACGACAGGATACGACTTACAGCAATTCAGTACTCTGCCGATGCTTCGCTATCCTCTCGGTGACTCCGACTATTATTTATAACGATGGCTATCTACGACTACTCTCAGTATGGGGGTTGGGTTGAGAGGACGCCTAGCCCCGGCAAGTGCTTATCCCCGGTGATTATGGAATACATAGAACTAAGCGGTTGTTGGTCTTGTGCATGGTCAAGGGAGCTGACGATTACATACAGATTGACAGTGCCGGCCTTTTATAGTACCCGGGAGACGGAGGCTAGAATTCTGGGCCAACTAGGGTGTATCACGGTTCCTAATGGACGGATCAACAAAATTCTCGAAGTTTCGAGTATTATCTATTTTGTCACCAAGCTTTGGGGATCAATAAGGCGGCATCCAGCACATAATTGTAAATCAGCTAATTCTTGTGATTACAGTATTCGTGCTGAGAAGCAAAATTACAGGTTTGTAACAACATGCTTTACTTAAGGTATTTAAAGAAGCAGCTAATTAAGTTTTAAAGTAAAAAAGAAAGTTCAAAGCTAAATAAATATTTAAAAGAATTCTTTATTTATTTGTATAATAAACAAAATTAGCAAGATTTTGGTGAGAAATTCAATAACAAAGAAATCTTTTTTAGATATGATGGATACTATCATTACTTCTATTTCCCACAATGGCTTAGGCTTTCAAAAATATATTATTACTACAAATCATTAATTTCAGAAACACAATTGATGTGCACATTCTTGCATATTTTCCAAAAGAATTATTTTCACAGTGTTTCTGTGTGTCCTGGACATTTCAGTTTTCTTAGAATTAGAATGTTTGACAAAAAATCAAAATCATTTCTTGAATATTTGTTCAATTTATGTAATGTACTTACATTAATATTTATTTTTCATACTCTTATCCTGAAATGTTTTTATTGAGTCTTAAAAGATTAGATACAGCTAATCTGTTGCAGATGTGATTACTCAATTAAAAGAAAAATTAAATAGCAGTTTTCAAATAATAATTTAATTTAAGGAATTCTACTATTTTGAATTCATACACATCTAGGCATTTTAGATTTTTGATAAAACTTACAATATTTTAATTTCATTAAAATATTATGACAATAAATGGCAACCTATTGATAGCTCTCATATCAATCCATGCTTAGATCATGAATAAAAGAAATGATTTATAATAAATAATTTTGCACCTTTTAATTAATGAATGATTCAATATAATGTTAATAACTCTGGGCTAAATAATCTGAAGTACTATCGAATCTATAGTACTTCAGATTATTTACATATTGAGAAATGGACTAATTGAATTAAACATTCAAAACTTCTCACACAATTAAATGTTATAATAGTACCTTATAAAATATCTCCCAGCAATCAACATATTCCTTTTTTATTTTGACAACTGAAAGAAGCTATATGGAATGAATTATGCTCTAATCTTAATTTACAAAACAATTATTTTAAAATAAATAAAAGTAAAGTAATCAGGAAAATTCTTTTAAGAGTTATTATTTAAATGCTAAGAAAGATTTTTACATATTTATCCAATTCACACAAGAAAATGAGCAAAAACAAATGTTTTTTTTATTCCTAAATTCAACAGCTCATCAATATAAATGTTTAATAATATTGCAAAACTTTTGATCTTAGCAATTTATAAATATATGCAGTACATTAAAAAAAGATATCTATTAAATGATGGAGGATGTGACAAAACTCATAAAATATAGCACTGAAATACACCAACTGAGGAGGACACTTCTTACAAAATATTGAAGAAAAATAGCATCTATTTACTCAGTCAATACATAGTTTACAGGAAAATAAGCATATTTCCAACAATGAATCAACAATCTTTTTTTCATTAATTAATAAGTACCTAAACTATTTTGTCATAATTAATTATTAGCAACAAAGTTCCAACTTTTTGATACTATCGAATACTAACTTTCTGTTTTCTACCTACATTAATTTTTCTCAAAAGCTTTTTTTAATAATGGAATTCAGTCATTCATTAAATCATAGAATTCAGTCTGCACATTCAGAGAATGCACATGAAACGAGCAAAATCCCTAATTCTATCGGTACCTTATAATATTAGTACAAATATTAACAGTACAAGTTTTCCTCAGATCAAAAATTATTCATTTCTATAGCTGAATAAAAATTAAATAAAGATAGCAGGTCACACAATGTCAATATAAAATAAATGATGTAATATGAACGAAATTTGCAATTTCTAAAAATTTCTATATATATATATATATATATAAAAAGTTGGATAATTCACTAATAAACACCTGGGAAAAATAAGAATGTATCAATAGTTTGGTGCCTGCATAATGAAAAGTAATTTCCAGTTATTGGCATGTAAGCTACCTTTTGACAATAATATCAGGTTTGGAGAAAATATTCTACAGGACAATTTCAAAGTATGAAAATAGTTGATGAAATAATCCCAAAGTGCCGATTTATCATTAATCAATCATTATTATTAAGAATTAGGAAATAAGGTAGTAGCACTGGCATAATTCTTGTTATTTGATCATGAATTTTTTTCTTTATGTGAAAAAAATGAATTAAGAACTAACTTTATTAATTTGTGAATATTATTTCCCTTGAATATAGTATTTAAATGGTTAAGGATATAGAAATATTAAAACATCTTTTACATTAAAAAATAGTGCAATTCAAAATTCATTTATTTTGCGAGATTTAAAATGTGGAGTAGGCCTTAAAACTGATTTTCAAATATTCATCGTCGAAACAAATAATTTAATTCTTTACAGAGATAGTGAAATTAGATAGTTAACAGGGGGTTTTTTTGCCTAATTTTATTTTAGATTTACCTTGGAAAGATATAATTTTTAGTGAAATTTTCAAAAACAAGATCAGGGTCGGACTTAGCCTAATTGGGGTTCGAGTCAAAAACTTCTTGGGTGGCCTGGTTTCCTTCTGCTTCACTACTTCAGAAATTAAACTACTTCACTACTTCAGAAATATAAAAAAAACATAAAATACTCTTAGTCTTAACTTGAAGTACCAAGTTTAACCATTGAATTTAAAATACATTCTTACAAAATTCTAAGGTAAGATTTATATTAAAATGCTTTTTACAACTAAGTATCAGTTTATGAGAAACTCCTAAATCTCATAAATAAAATTTTAGTACATTTTTAAATAAAAAATATTCAAATTAATCAGCAGTTATTTTTATATGTAGGAGTATGTATTTCCTGCATTTATTGCATACAACAAAACAAACTTCATAATTTAAGAAAGGTGATCATTTTATCAGTTTTAATTTATTATGATACATATTGGGATATTAAAAATTTAATATTTATTCTAAAAGAATGAAAAATACCAGATTGATTCCTTATTCAAATTCCAGTAAAAAGAAAATTTCAATGTACATGCATTAAAGATAAATTTTGCACCCAAAGTCTATGTATATGTATATATTCGATTAATTATTGCAAGCAAAAATTAAAAGAAAAGGTAGGAAGGGAATGCTCCATATTTATCTTATTTTTTGTCTTTGAAAAACAATGTTATTTTAATTTATTATTTTCTTTCCATAATCTGGATTAAAAAAATATAAAATGCGATAAGAAAATAATTTTTTTTAAATTTAAAAAACATGCAATAATATTATTGTTTTCATTAAAGTGCAATAATTTTTTTTTAAACAACTAAAACATTTCTGCATCTTACTACATAGATACATCAAAATGAAGAATTTTTTGTTGCAAACCATTGTATGAAAAATGGGACTAAAAAGCGATTTGTGTAAATACATGTTTATACTTTTGAACATTTTTTCATGTAACATAAAATAATGGGTTTTTTTAAAGATATTACACAATATATGTAATGCTACACTGTATTATTATGATACAAAAAGAACTCAGAATAATAAAATTTATATTGAGCTAGAATGATTATGCTTATTTTTAAATATATAAAATTTTTCCAAGTTTATTACCAATTTAATTTTAACCAAGATTTATTATTCTCTTAAAATAATAACAATAAATAAGTAAAAGGGCTTTTTGTATTCATACAATACATTAATGAACTGACATAAAGCTGATGTATTACTTATACTTTTTTGTAAAAAACAAAAAAACTCCTAACTTTCTATTTTAAAAGTTATTAATTTTCTATTCGATTTGGAGCCCCCCCCCCCCTCTCTTTTGATATGGGAGCTCAGAGCAACAGCCCAAGCCTTAATCAGGCTTTGAATAAGATAAAAATCAAAGCAAAATAACAACAACATAATAGAGCAAATCGAAATTTCTATTTCAAGAAGACTGTATTTCAAAGCATCCCATTACATGTATTATGCATTTAATATAGTATTTTTCAGTTTACAGATTTGTTTTAATAGTTTTAAAAATAAAAATCAAATTTTTACTACCATAGCAAATATTAAAAACAAGATTTTCTAATACTAAAGAACCTAATAAATGAATGAAAGCTTTCCAGTTCGGGTGAATGATTTCAAGCTTCTAGAATTCCAAAATTTCAAAATGTATGAAAAAGAAAGATATAAAGAAATCAGAAAAACAGAAGAACGTTCAATAAATAAATCAGACACACATCACACAGAAACGGTTCGGCGAATGAGATAAAAGTTGCACATTTTTTATTACGGAAATCTTTTTTTTTACGTTAGTTTGAAGAGTTTTTATAGGTTTAACTAGAATTTTTCACACCTTGATTTAAAAGTTGGCGCAATTATACTACTTTATTCATGATTATTTGATATTATATTATTTACTTATCATTAAATTGTAGAATTCGGTAATCCTATATTATTTCTTGATAGTGCAAGAAATGCCCAAAATTATCCGACTGTGAAAGAATTTTCAGACTACTATGTAACATACGATTTTAGAAATAAAAACTTGTCTGTTATAATGAGAATTTGATTAAAGCTTACTTAACAGTTTTACATTTTCATTGAGGCCACTCAAAATACCGCTTTTACATCGGGTTTAGCAGATGTCAATACATCCTAAAAAGCTTATATATTGATCAACAGAAAATAACCGCCAAAACACAGAGAAGGAGAGCTCTTTACTGATGGTACTCTTTCTCTGTGCGCCAAACAGTTAAGATTGATTCCAGTCGGCGCAAAAAAAAAAAAAAAAAAAAAAGTTGCGCATGTGTTGATCTGAGGGCAAAGTTAGATTTGGCAATAGGAAAGGTAAATAAATTGGCGACATCCTGACCGTCCAAATAAAGAAAGTGGCCCCGAAGAAGAGTTGTTAAATATCTATATAGTTCATGAGACGAATAAATATTTGTGAGAGTGGTCTCTCCAAAACTTTCTAGTAATAAGGGTCTTATCGCGAGAACGCTTTGCTTAGCATTGGTGTACAAGTTACGAAATATGAAATTGACACTTTCTAGAGATCGGCCGTTTGTATGTCAACATAAATGAGTACAATCACAGCGCATCTTACAAATCAGGCTTGTAGCATCAGTTTGATGTTAAGTTTGCTGTGATTGGACTCCTAAAGGTTGACATGAGCCTGACGATTTGCCCACATATTGCTGCTACATATTGCACTTCGAGATCCTTTTGCCAAGCATTGTTGTGAGTATAATTTATTTTGGTTATCATATAAGAATATTCTAGTTTCTTTTTAAATTCCACTATAATATTTCTGCTGAGTTTTAATTATGGTATATAATATACTTTTTGAACAAGTTTTTATACATTCAGGATAATAGATGAATATGGGTAAAAAAATTCATTGTTATGTTTATTTATGGCGGAAACTTATTGCATGCATTTTATTTCCTTATTTACTCATGATAGAAAATTTGTGATAGCAAATAAGTATCAAGAAATTGTAATTCATTCTATATCTTTATCTTTTTGTTAGATAATCATGGACTCGCATAGCAACTTTCTAATCAAGACTGAATTAACTTTCAGAAAGTATTGTCTTATAATATTCCACCTTCAGAAATGCATACTATTTTCACCAATCACCATGTGTTCTCTTTTAATGTCTAATTCTCTTCAACTCTATATAAATATTATTCACTTTCTTTTGCTCTGTTAGACTTTGCAAATTCCAAATTTGTCGTTTATTTCTCTTGTTTTAAATTTTTTACTCTATTGAAATTAATTTTATGGTTAATTTCATCAGGAAAATTAACAATTTTTGTGCTTTATAAAATTAACTATACAGTTTTTTGCATAATGAGTTCAAAATAAGTAGACTGAATTAAAAGAAAGGTAAAAAGTTTGTTTGAGTGAAATAATTATAGAAGAAGCAATGAAAGACTGAACTTTTTGTGTGATTCTTTCTTATGAAATACAAGCAAAATGATATCGAACAATCTTTTTACATGCACGTAATTTTTTATTATGCATTTTACATTTTAAATCAACTGAATAATTTGAGCATGTATTTCCTAAATAATGTTGGAGTATTATTAAAGCAAATGTCTTTGATTGTCATGAAATGTTTTATACCCAATTCTGAATGGATATTCTCTAAATATTTTGAAATGATTGTACTCAATGATTCAAATAAATACCCAAATAATTGTATATATCATTTTCCTTCAATTATAAATATCAATAATAAATAAAATGCAAAAAAATCATAAGGTTTGAAGAAAACTTAAGTTTTTAGTTGTATTTGATGCATTCTAACTATTAATTGTCAAGGATCATTGCAAATAAATTTTTCATAGTTAAATCTTGACTATATTCATCTACAGCATGCAGTTAATATCCAAATACTCAATTTATATATGTAATTTATTCAATAACTTGTAAATAAATTAATGTTTGTTTATATATTTTAGACTATAGTTATATTTTTTTCATCATAACATAATTTTTGGATTTATTTAAAAACAGTGCATCTTTTATTTTTTATAAATAATAAATATAAAAATTGTTTAAAGGTTGTGTATGACACATGTATTTATTTGTCTTATAGTAAGAATGTAAATTCAAATCTTGAAATTTACTATGGTTCTCAGGAAGAAATTATATTAAAATTTACTATGGTTCTCAGGAAGAAATTATATTAAAATTTGCTATGGTTCTCAGGAAGAAATATTGACAATAAATATATGTCGATGACTATTTCAACATATTTATTATACATTTGATACATAAGATTAAAAGTAAGCTTACAGTTATTTTTTGTGTATAATTTTACATAGTTTCCAATGATTTTTAATAGCTAATCTAGTGCTGTAAAATTTCTATTATGATTATTAAATCATATGGGTTCAGAGAAACTTTCTAGAAACTCACAGTATGCACAATTGAAAACATTAATACATCTACTTATTTTATGCAAGTTTAAAAAAGAGATTTTAAAATCATTTGAATCAATAATTCAATTTAAAATATCTGACTCAAATTTTATAGAATCTCTTCTGCTTTTAGATTAATTTTATCAACAATTATGTCTTTCCTTTTAATAAATCTTTTTGCATAGCAGTGCGAGAAATAAATGGCAGTATTTATAATTGAGTTTTCCCATTTTATTTTTAGCTGCTGTTTATGACAATCCTCTTGTTTCATGAAGTGAAATGCATTGTAACCAGGTCATTTTGTAATAGTTTTAATTTAAAAAAATTATTTTATTTTTAAGTTGTGATTTATATTTGCATTTACTTTAATAGCATTTATGTACTTCTCATTACCTTGTAGCTTTGTTTATTCCTAATATTATTCAATCTAAAAATAAATATTTAGTTTGGTTGTCTGCAACCATTCATAATAAATTTATTTGTTATGTAGTTTTCTTTCTAATTCAACAAAATAGAATGTATCATATTTACCTGATTCACAGTTATTTTATTAAAAGGTCATCTGTTTATAAGTTACAATACTTAATTTTTAGCCACTTATTTTTTCATTGTGGCTCCTATAATATAAGTTTGTCTGTTTTTCCAGTGATTATATCTTTGTTTTCTAAATATCTCATGCTGAAAAATGGATGTAATATTGCAGTATTGATGTTTAATAATATTCATCTTGAAAATATTGGATAAGAAATGGAAGATTTGCTAAGGAAGAAAATCCAGCTGGCAGTGGCAAACTAGATGATCTGTTCATCTGTGATAGCAGTTATTTGCATGCATCACAGCTGTGATAGATCTTCTTGAATGGATATGCCAATAACTTATTCATTTGCATCTTAGTGTAATATTGATTTTTATATTGCATTGTGATCTGCGAGTCCTCCCCCTTCCCAAATAACACCTTAAAATTTTTTTAATAGTTGCATAACTATTAATATTTTTATTTACATATTCAGTTTATTTTCATATATATATATTCAGTTATTCAATAATGTATCTATAATGGAACGCCATTAGTTCAACTAATGAAATGCCTAATGAAATGCCAATAGAACTAATGAAATACCATTAGTTCATTTTTTAAAACTAATTCAAAATATGCAATGTATGCAAATATTTTGAGCTACACCTACATTTTATTGTGTTTTTTTTTTAATTTTATTTTTGAATTGTGTCTATTCATATATCTTGCTATATCAATATATTTTGCAATATTTTCAGAACAGTAGACAGCCATGATGTGACTTTTATCATCATGTTTCAAACTAGGTAAACTGTTATTAGATAAAGTAAAATGTTCACCAATGGCTACATTTATATGATTTAAATAAAATTAAATACAACAAAAATTCCTTGGAAACCAGATGGTCCCCAAAGGTAACTAGATATCCTTCATTGTTGAGAAAAGGACTCAGTTAATTTAAAAATCTATGAAAATTAAACAATGTAGCCTGCTGTGTTCAGACCAGCATCTTGGAAAAATTAAGTATTTTCACTTTAAATTCCCATACAAAACATTTGTGTTCAGTAACTATTTCAGAAGTTCTAAACTGACTTGTCTTCATTAGAAAGATCCATGCACACAATAGACAAATTATATGAAAAATCTTAAAATAACATTTCTTAAAATGTGATAATTATAGGGAATCATAAAGATGAAATTATAGCTAATAATTTCACTGAAATTAAGTATAACAAATATGGTTGAAGAATCTGAAAATTGCTATCTTCTTCAGCGGTAAGAAAAAAAGACCCAGTAATGTAAAGTGACCTTAAACAAACAAAGATATTTTATAAATCAATGATTCCATCCTATGATATTTAATCCAAAACCTTCGGAAAAAATTAATTGATTTAATAATGTATTTATTACATATAACAGATCTAAATTACAAAATCATAAATAAGGATTTACACCTTAAACTGGCATAAATGATACTTTTTTTTTTGCAATAATTATTTCAGAAATTGCAAGATGAAGTCAAGCAAAAGTAAAAAAAAGTTGACATTTATTTTCATAACTTAATTAAATGTTTAAAAAATAATTAATAAAAAATAATAAAAAGCAGAAATATGCTGTTAATAAAAAATGAACTACAGAATGGTATGCATAAATTTCATGTCATAAATGCTTAGTAAAGTAAAATTATTTTGTTGAGGAAATCATTAAGACAGTTTCATAAAATATTTAACTTTTAGGAAAACTTAATCCCAGATGGTAGAAATAAAATTTCTCTAATCTTATCTTTTCCTTGAAGATCTTTTTTTAAAATTTTTTTTTTAATTTAGCCTTTAAAAAAATAATTGTATGATTTTCTAAAAAAAGAAAAAAATGTTTTAAACCATTAAATCATTTGGCATACTTTTTTTTTTTCATTATTTACATTTCTCTGCAAATGACTCATTCATATTAATTTTGATATTTTTCTAAAAAATGTTTGCATAAACTTCCCTTAAAATTCATATCTCATTGTCGCAAAATAATATTTTATGCATTTTAAAATTCACAGTTTAAAATTAAATAATACATAAAATAAAATTAATGCACATTATGATGATTTCAAACACCATCTATTTATTCTCTTCCTCTCTGTACAAATGCTTTTATTCAATAAACAGGACAAGAATTATTTTTAAAAATTATTATCAAATATATGATGTAAAGGATTGATTTTTAACATTCATATTATTTAGCTGATCTTGAGATTCATAACTATTAACACACATGAAAAAGAAATTTAAGTGAGACAATATAAGTGTGGGCAACTCCTAGCAATATGAACATTTAAATCTACTTCATGGGGGGAAGTCAACTCTTTAAGGTGTACAATAATTAAAGAAATATAAGATTTTTTTAAAAATAAAGCTTCAAGCAATATAGTCCTGTTTGAAAATAACTGATGTAATTGATAACATTTAAATTCCTTTGTAATACAACATTTTTATTCATTTCAGTTAAACATTTAAAAATAACATTGAACAACTTGCAATTTAATTAATAAAACCATGCTTTTAATTTACAATAGTTTTATAATATTATATGTGTTTAGGACTATCACCAATTTTTTTAAGAAATGGCAATGTTATCAAAACTAGAATATCACTTTTTGTCTAAGGAAAGGCTATTATATACATGTAATTTTATTAAAAATTGTTTCAGCGCACAAGCTTTTGACTAAAGGAAGAACTATATTGCTATTTAAAGGACCAGTGATTCAGTTTAAAACATTACCAATGTAAAATGGCGAATTTTTATTAGTAATTCACTTGAAAACATTAAATATTTACAATTTGCCTGAACTTTATCTGGGTATATGAAAAGGACAGGCTAGTTTATTAGCATAATTTATAATACAAATCTTTTGCACACACATATTTATTATTTACAAAATTAATATAAGTATAGACATTTTATTCAATATAGTATTTTGTTTCTAGGCAACATAATTCATCAGCCAATTCAATCAAACAAGAAATGAGTTTTATAATATTTTAAAATTAAATAGGAAGTTAGACACGAGAAGAAAGAATAGGAAACCTTTTCAAAATATTAAGAATTATTAAAGCACAAACCCTTCATTTGAAGTGTTAAAAAAATTTATCTTATACATTAATTTTCTTTATCTACTTAAAAGGAATTAAAATAAACAAAAAGAAAGTGCAAAGTACTGATTTATTCTGATTTAATATCACAAGTTCTATTCTACACAAATCATAAGTACTGTTATTTTACTTTCAAACATCACTACATGCAGTAATTTTCTTTTATGCATAGTATGTTATTTGTTTTTTTAATAATTGTTCAAGTGATTATTTAGCAAGACAATTTATAAAGGTTGTGGTGAAGCTTGGGTGTTATATTTAATACAAACAACATATTTCAATAACATTCATGTTCATAATATAAGACAACCATATAAAAATGAAAAGAAGAAATCTAATATTAAATCATCAGTTCTAATGTAATATTTTTAAAAATTTTCAAGACACAGAGAAAAAAGCTGAACACTCAATATCTGAATACACTGACAACCGAATTTCATGAAAAAAGATCCTTTATTTTAAAAAAATCTATTTTAATAATAATTATATCTGCACACCAACAGTATTATAAAGAAAACTTTAAAAGTAATAAATCCAATAAAAATGCAGAATATTTCTATAAATTTTAGTTAATTCTTTTAAAGTTGGTATGAAACAAGACCTGCTATTTCTATATTGTACAGTCCAATACATATTGCATGATAATTATGAGTATTTAGAAGTTACAGCAATTATTTCCTTTTTTTATCTGTTGAGTTTCTTTTTCTGTTTTAATAATTTTAAAATTAAAAATCTTTAAAATATAACTTATAGCAAATATAATAAAATATGTAAACATAATATGCTTCTTAACTTTAAATTAAATTATTAGCAAATTATATCTAATTTCAATACAAATAATTATATTAATATCAATTTAGATAAAATAAAAAAAGACATAAAACAATTTGTGTTCGTCAAAAGGAGGTTAAGGGAATTTTTAAAAAGTAAACTGTTTGCAATATATATTAAATAGCTCTTTAAAACAGACAGAAATTCAATTGAAATTTTTTTTATTTACTACATAGAATTAAATATTACGGTAAAATCCTATTTTAGCCCACCTCTGGCGACTTTTTCAAAATCACGCCTAATCGAAAGTACTTGAAAGTAATCGAAAGTACCAATAAGATTAAATAGTTTGCTAACGGAGTTTAAATCAACCATTGAGGTTCCGTAGGGTTGCCGCATTTCTCATTAGATGTTGTCCGGGTTGCCATTTTAAAATCATTATCGCTGATAATTTGGCGAGTTTTTAAATTGGCGTCAGAGGTGGGCTAAAATAGGATCGACCCAATATTACTTAACAATTGTAATTGTTTTCTCAAAGCCACTTTGAAAGCTAGGTGTGCAATGAATGGCATTCGATGCTTATTCTCAACTTATTGCTGTTTATGTTCGCTAAAACTTCTAAAATTGTCATTGACAGCATGTATTTAATTTTGAAAATGCATGTTATAAGATTGAAAGTATGACTGAAAAAACACTCTCGTGTATCATTTCACACTTATTTGGATAAACAATACTTCAGTAATATAAAATCAGCTTTTTTCTTTCAATCTCTAATGTAAATAAACACGTATCTTTTAACCAATCACAACAAACACTGAGAAGGAGAGCCTGTGATTGGACTCATAAAGGTTGACATACAAACGGTCGATTTCTAGATTGTGGTTCGTTCGAGCGACAAAGGCTATAATCCCCTGGTTGCCACAATGCAGCGATTAAAAGTTCTCCAAATTAACATTCCTGTATTCCGCAATGCACAGAGGAAGGCACCACCTGCTTGAGTGAAAAAAAAAAGGATGCGCGCACACACTAGCGTCTTAATTTCAACGTTTATCCCTATGGGATGGGCGAGTCCATCACAAACCTTACTTTTCACAGGTAGGGACGTTGAATCGAGAGGGGCAGCAGGGATAACGTTGTCTTTTAAATGTTGAGTTGTAGCTCAACGCTTTTCCCGGTTCAGATGAATCGTTATTCGCTGAGCACGAAGGAAAACGTTGTTTTTTTAGCATGTGAATATGGATTTAGTTTACCCCTCTTTGAATGTCTTTAAAAGATCACTATTTCTTATATTTGGAATTGTTGTTTTGCAGTATTCAAATTTTTTCTTGTGTTGCATTTCGTGACCGGATCATACATAATTGTATTAAATACAAAATGAATGATAAAGTAATGTAGTATTGATATTTAAGTGTCCTAATATGTAAATAAAACAAATCATTATCCATCTCTTTCATGTTGATTTTTTTTTTACATTATATTATTCTTGTGTTTTGTAGTTTTAAGTAAATATATGTTAAATTGTTGTAAAGATAAATTAAGGAATGAAATAACTTATTGAATTTAAATAACCTGATTTATGAGTAGAAGACTTATAACCAAAATTTTATGACTAGGCCATCTTTATTATTTAAAAAGTAAATTAAAGAAACTTGTATATAAATTTAGAAACATAGTTTTATTAAATATTAACTGTAAAAATAACTTCATCTCAAAGTTTATTTCCTACTCTAATCATAGTGTTATAATAGATATGGTAAGTAGGCATATATTGTAATATTCATTGTAAATCAAGTCAAGCATTTATTCAGTAAATAATTTTCTTATATGGATTCTGATTTTATTAATGTTTAATTATTTACTTTGCTATATTATATTGTAAATTTCAAAAAATTTTGTGACTACAAGTTATTCTCCTAACAAATAAAACAGAGTTTTATTACTTAATGGACAAATCTTGTTAATGAATTATAAAAATATGATGAACCTTTTTACTACATGAAATAAAACTATATTTCAATTCATGTTTTATTGGTAATTTTTTATTTGTAACAAATTAATCATATGTAATTTATTACACAATTGTAATTATGCTTAAATATTTTCATTTGATAAAGTGTTTTATTAATTTAATTAGTATTATTTGAAAATAACATTTGAATAACACCTGTTCATAATTTAAAGTTGCAAAGAATTGTATTTTATAATATTTTTTAACATTGAACCATTTAAATTTTCTTATGATAAGTACAAATTTATATTCAGGTACATAAATGTATTAAGATGTAACTTCTACGAATGTATTGGAGGATATATAAGTTTTTTTAATAATGTTTTTCTTTAAATTAAGATTTATTTTTCTAGTTGATAAGGAATCATGTCATGAAGAATTTCATGTTTATATTTGCAGCTTTCTCAGTATATTTCAAAAGATTAATATTATGGTCTTTTTGTTAAAAAGTTGTTCAGAATATTCATAATACAACAGCCTGTTATTGACATTCTGAATATAGTTAAAGAATAAATCTGTTTTTAAAAAATGAAACCACTTTATTTTCCAGTTAATAATTGAAACATAAGTGATATTAAACTATTCTGCATAATGCGAGTCAATCAATAATGCTTTATTACATTGTCGATAATCAATTGAAATATAGAAAGGTAAAGTAAATTTCCTTTTTGGATGACAACTGTGAATTAAATGTCAAGAAATAAAAAATAAAAAAAATGCTAGTACAAAAATGGTATGAAGGAAGGAAAGCCATACTGAAAATGTTCCACATCAGCTTTGAAATTTTAATGTTCTATTTCTATTATCAATTATGTTTCCATTTGTAAACTTTTCCCCCCTTTAAAGCAGATTAATGAAATTTAGTTTCATTCTATTTAATTGCAGATGTCTAAAAATGGGGAAAATTTATTTTATGGTCACCTTACAGTTTAATTACACTAATTTTTTAAAATGTGGCAAAATTAAGGTTTAAAAACTCATACAAGAAAAATAAAACTTGGAGCAAATAAATTATAGTTCAGAAAGAATTATTTTACCTGTTAAATCAGGCAGCAGTTATTATTTTTCATGCTTAAGAATATGAATATAATATCCAGAAAATTCTATAATTAAATAATAAGTTAATGTTGAATGAAGCAATAACACTAGGAAAAATTGAAATATCAAATTCTTATTGGTTTGATGGTATAATTTAAACAAATGTATCAACATATGAAATAAAAATTAAAGAAAATAAATAATACTTAGCACTGTATTACACAATTTTTTTGACTAAATAATACATTAATATCATAACAAGGTAGGTTTTAGAGTGATGAATAATAAAATACATCAATTATCAGTGTTATGCAATTGTAAAATGTTAATAAATGTGCCAGTGAAAATTTCTTTCGGTGACATAAAATCATATTTGCAGCGTTTGGGAATGAAGTAAATGTGCCATCTTACTTTTGTAAATAATTGCAATACTTATTAATTTGAAAAATTTTGGTTGGTTTCATTATGAGAATCGCAAACAAAAAAAAAAAAGGAATAATGTATATATTCCTTATCATGAGAATAGGTTTTATATGATCTGTCAAAAATTTTCTCACCTAAATCTTAATCTTTCTCTTATTAAAATGATAATAAAACTTAACACATTACTAAAGTTTTAATGAAATTTTCATGTTTATATTTATCAAATAATATATGAAATCATGATAAAAATAATGACTTTAGCAAGTTCACTTGAATCGCAAAGAAAACTGAAAGCTAAATTTAGAAGGGCCTACAGAAGCAAATTGCTTTTTGAGATGTAATCTACTTAACAGACATAGCTCACAAATGGTGTAAAATGTTTAATATGTAATAAAATTCAATGCAGTAAAAAAGCAATATATATTTATTATGGAAACATGTAATCAAACATAAACAAAAAAAATGGATTAACAAATGATGAGGGAATACTATGCAATAATAAAGCATATTATAATATTTTTTATTGTCTGTTCCATTATTTTATTAAGCATTTCATAATATATATATATATATATTCATATTTGTCACATCAGGCGACCAGTTTGTTCAACAAGAATATTGGTTGTATTTGTTTTCGGATAAATTGTTTAGATATATGTTTAAATCAATGAGTATCAAATAACTTAACATTAAAATTATGAAATTAATATAATTAAACATTCTTACTTACTCTGTGTATTGTAATTATAAACTTAATAATGTAAATAACCCTTTCATTCTATTTTCTAAATTTGAAGTACTGTAAATTCACTTTTTTTTTATTTGTTTCCTGAAATTGCTGATATTAAGTAGAATATTTCTTTCGACATTCAATAATGGGCAAAAATCATGCGATTAACTACATGAAGAAATAATGAAAACGATTGGGATTTCTGAATAGTAACGTAACTTATTATACGTAAGGAGGAATATACTTTTTAAAAATAAAAATATTCATTCCACAGTTCAATAGGTATAATAAAAAAAAATTCAATGTGAAATGTGTTTGTTAGTGATGTTTTCCATTATATATAGAGGGAAAACAAATTTCATTTTAAAAAACTAATCCAATCTTAGTAGTAGTATATAAAAATATTAGTCCACTTAAAAAAATATTTGATTATTCTATTAATGGAATCAAGTTATGTATGAAGTGGGAAAAAAATTAAGACTGTTTTTATCCTAGTAATGTGTTAATACAAGTGCAATAATTTTTTACATATTTTACGTATACTTATTATTCAACTTCATTTTTGTTTGTTTTTATGTATTTTAAACTTACATATGCATAAAACGGGGGGGGGGAGTCCGAAGCGTTTTTTGAATTTACTCTCGAATTTCCAATCAAAAATTTTGTTTTCTTCCTTCCCTACATACATACAAATAAAAAAAAAATATTTTTGATGCATCTCATTATTATTAAAAATGAACATGACAAATTTTTTAATATTAATTTTTGAAGCTCTGAAAAGATTTAAGTCCAATTCTGAGAACCCGATAAATTTACGACCATAAGAAAAATAAAATTATTTGGTTTTTGATTAAATTTCTTCATTTATGATACTGTTGCAAACACTTATTTTTGTTCTTAAAATATTTGAATTTTATTTCCAATTGTATCAAGCCAAAATATTTAAAAGTGAGAAAGATAACCATTTTGCCGCTATCAGTTTTGCGCTGAAGGCACAAAATAATTAGATGATAACGTTTTCGATTTATTACTTCCGCTGAAAAGGTTTTTATCCTTTCCTTCCTCTTTAACAATCAAACTATTCATCACCCCCTGTATGTCTGAATAACTAGTTATTAAGTGATAAGGAAAAACACCGATTAGTTGAACATGAGCTATAAAATACTAATCATCTACTAGTTTTTAAAAAAGGTTTGTCATTAAACTAATTATCGGACAAAAATGGGACATTTTTCACACACACACAAAAAAAAGGTACGCTCGGTCCCTCTCTTTTGCTCTCATTAAAAGCCAATTACTGCTGCCCAGATGGACCTCCTGTACAGCAATGAACTAATGTCTTCTCTTATAACTAATCGATTTAGTTATCACAGTATCAATAAAGATTGGGGGAGGAATGATATTCTATTCCATGAATGCCGAGTCTTTTAGTGGTATATAGCTAGCAGATGATCATCAATGGAGAAAAGGGCCAATCAGGAGTCCCTTTCAATTATTCCGTTTTATCTTTTTTTTTTTTAAAAGAAATTCTAAAACACAATCTTCTTCATTTCTGTTGGAACAACGATTTCAGTGTGCAAGTGAAAATGACTACGAAACAAAATATAGGGAAAAAACGACCATTTATAGAGTGTGATGAGCCCAAGCTTGTTTGTGAAATCTGCAATATTTCATTCAGCACAAGGGGAAATTATAAGAGACATATGAAAAGATTGCATCCTGAAAAGGTTACAACAGCGCAAGCAAGTCAAACTTGTGGACTCTGCAATGAAAACTTTTGCAAAATTTCCCAACTACAAGAACATCTTCAAAGCCAGCATTCCATTGAACTAAAATTTGCAAGTGAAACTTTTTACAAAGAAGAAGACTTCTTGAACTGGAAAAAAAAATTCGAGTGTGAAAACCAGTCATTTTTTACACATAGAAACTCCTATGATATAGAAAATGGCAAAATAACCTACTATATATGTAATCGAAGTGGTTATTATCAACCAAAAAAAGACAAAGTCAGACATATGAAAACATCTGGTTCGATTAAATGTGGTTCCACATGTCCTGCAATAATAAAAGTGACAATGCAAACTGTTGAAGAGGTCACTAAAATAGATGTTCAGTGCCAGTCAATTCACATTGGACATCAATTGGAAACAGGAAAGCTGCCTTTACCGAAAGAAGATAGAATAAATCTTGCAGCACGTCTAGCTCTTGGTGTTCCTTTGACCAAAATTTTGAATGATACAAGGCAGAAATTTGACCCCAAAAAAAAATTAAGCCTTACAACTAGGAAAGATCTACATAATATTTGCAGAGACTTTCGAATTGGTGATCATCTTCTTCATCCTGATGATGCAACATCTGTAGATATGTTCGTTAAAAAAATGAGAATGGATAATGATAATCCTGTACTAGTTTACAAAGCAGTAGGAGACATTTTAGCAGACTTCCCTATGGTGAAAGAAAAAGATTTCCTCTTGGGAATGATGAATGATGCTCAACAAAAACTTTTGGAGCTATATGGTAGCAGCTGCGTCATGATGGATTCAACACACGGAACTAATCAATATGGGTGTGAACTATTGACAATAATGGTTCATGATGAAAATCATGAAGGATTGCCAGCAGCAACTCTGTTTGCTTCAAGAATGTCTTGTGACATTCTTCTGCCTTTCTTCGCAGCCATAAAAGAGCGATTGCCAAATCTAAGAACAAATGTCATAATGACAGATGATACAACTTCATTTACAAACGCATGGAAAGAGGTATTCCATGATAGCCCCAGACATTTACTATGCAGTTGGCACATTAATAAAAACTGGACTGCAAATATCAATTCCAAAGTAAAAAACTTTGAAAATAGAACAGTTATCAAAAATATTTTAAAGAATTTGATGACAGAAATAGATATCCCAACTTTTGAAAAACTTTTAAATAATTTTGTTACATCTTTTAAAGATAAAGAAATCAAATTTGTCGAATATTTTATTTGTAATTATAAAAATAGATGTAAGGAATGGGCATACTGCCATAGAATTGGATTGCAAATCAATACGAACATGAAATTAGAAAGATGGCATCGTCAGCTTAAGTACGAGGAAGGCGATGGAAAAATTATGAAAAGATTGGACAAGGCTATATCCCTTGTGATTAATGCAGTAGCTAAAAAGCTCCTTTCTAGAGTAATTTCCATGGAAAGAGGGAAATTAACATCTAAAGTCACCCTAATCAGAAAACGCCACAGAAGCAGTAACGAAATGGGTGATGAATATGCATTTTACAAGATGGAAAAAAAAACTGTTATCACAAAGCAGAATGGCGGATCACTTATGTCATATGATATAGAAAAATTAAAAGATGAGTGTGAATGCCCCATTAGATGTGATGAATGCCACATTTGCATACACATGATGGCATGTACATGCATCGACTACAGCATTCGATTTATAATATGTAAACACATTCATTATATATGCCAAAAATCCAAAGATGTTATTATTCAAGAATCTGAAGTAATACAAAACCAAGAAAATTTAGACACTGAGGATAATTTAGTAATTATTGAAAATGATCCAAAAATAACAGAAATTGAAAAATCTGCAATCATATCCCATTTACAAAATGAAAGCAGTAAAGATTTCAATAGCAGAAAAAATAACATAGTGAGTCAGCTACAAGAAGTACTTGTAAAAGCACAAAACTGGGATTCATCATACCCTCTTCCAGATGTGGAAGAAAAGATAAAAGTACTTAATGCCTGCTTCGATATGTCTGTTGCCTCAAATAGTGCTGCATATTTACAAAATGCATTACCAGAAAGCTGCAAATCGCCAGCAAATACAAATATCTCAAAACAAAGGAAATTCACAAAAAAGAAGAAAAGTGAAAAGCTGAGTTAATTTTTCTTACCGAAAGCTGTTTTATTTCTTACAGAACTTCATCTGAAAAATCTATTAAGAGTATCATTCATATTTAATAAAATAAATTTGTTTCAATAGTATATTTTTGAATGATTGATTTTTAATAATTTATATTTCAATGATAATGTAAATATATGAATTAAGGCATAAACTTAAAAATAAGGTATCAATAATGATTCAGTGAATATCTATAATTTTTAATTATATTTTTCTAAAAACTCTTTAATGTTGTTAAAAAAAATTAGCGAATTGTTTAAAGACGTTTACATTAGTGTACTAGCAATCATATAAACTATTTTAAGAATAAATTAGTTTCAATTACCAAAACAATTTTATTCAGTGAGAGAATTTTTCTTTCCAAAGTAATGAAAATTTATTTTAATTTAGGTTTCAGTTAAATATAGTAATGACAAAAAAAAACAAAAAAAACATGCACAATATAAAAAATGAGTTTTAAAAAAAATATTTTTATGGATTAGATAATGCAAACAAAGATATTTACATAGACATTACAGACAGCTCTGTGCATGATGAGTTGCAATTCTATTATTTGATTAAATGTTACAAACTATATTTTGGTTTATGTATTATAATTATGCTAAATAAGCCAGTTAATCAGTAGAACTTCAGCTCTACAGAATTAAGTAAACTAGACAATAGCTTAAGGATAGTTTATAGATATGTTACAGAAATTTTTAATTTAATAAATTTAAATAATCTTTAATAAAAAATCTACAGCAATCAACTTTTTATTAAATATAGCATATGAAATACTTTTTTAACTTAATTTAAAAACAGATCTTAATTTTTCAAGGCAAAATTATTATTTTTTTTTCTCGGATGCAATTCAGTTTCTACATTGGTATATTGTACTCAATCAATAAAAAATATAACACTGCAGTTTTATCAGAAACAAAGAATTTTGTAAAAGCATAAAATATATTTCATCATTTGAAAAACTTAATTTAAGCTATTAAGCCTTATACTTTAAGAGACAGAAAAAAAAATTAAAAGAATATAATGAAAATATATGTATAAAAAATATGTTCTCAGTATTTTTGTTATGTTATTAATATGTTCTATTTTTATAAGTATTTATACAAATAATGTTCTTTTTTTATAAATATTACAATTCTGTAAATTTATAATATTTACTTTATCGTTTTTTAAAATATAAATGTTAAAAGTTGGATGGACACTAGAAATAAAGTTATAGCAAGTTTGAAAAGTCAAGGTACAAAGTAAATTGAATGGAAGTAATTTGATTTAAATGTTTTAAATATTTACTTACAAGCTCATTTTTGTGAGTCAGTTAAGAAAATAATATAATGGTTTTCATTAGGTTTGCTATGAAATCATTAAAGGAACCAAAATACTAAAATGTCTAAGCATAGACAATTACAATATTATCAGTAAACATAGGAACCATTGTGCATGCTCAGTTACAGCTATAGGAAAAATATTTATTCACATAATATATAAGAATGTTACAATGGCAAAGAATATTTTCAGATTGGTATACTCACAATCTACACTTAGCTGAATGCCTGTTAAAAATTTCTTTGGTAAATGATTAATGATTAAAAAAACGCAATTGGCTACTTATTTACAGAATTATATATGTAATTCTCATAAGTCATAAGAATGAAAAAAATTCATAAATGAATATTTGACCGAGTTAGTCCAACAAACATTGACACTGCATAATATAAGACACCTTGGATGAAGAATATTTTACTACACGACTTTCAGAAATCAAATAATAAAAATAGCAAATTGTTTAACATGTAACTAAATTAAAATGCTAAATAAATTTTTATTATTTATGTCTATTAAATAGATATATTTTGCTCATATTTATAGTGTAACATTTTAATGAAAGGAATTGACATTATTCAAGAAGGTTTTGCAATGAATAAAGACACATAATAAATGTACAAACTATGCATAAAATACTAAGCAGAATGTGTAAACTTTATTAAAACAAGATAATGTATAATATAAAAAAATATTGCAAATGAAAACCATGGCTACTATAATTACAACTTCAGAATCAAAAAAATAAAGAAAGCTATAAGAAAAAATTATATATTTAAACTATAGTATATCTTCTCAGAAATTATATAACATTCTAGAATCTAATAACATTCTAGAATATACTTCTACAAAATTCTTCCACATTTTTTTTTCAGTTCATGGTAACATATTGAAACAAATAGAAGTGTTAGGTTTAGGAATAATAAAAAATCGACGTATGATCGTCTTGAAGTGTGAAGGCAAATATAACCATTAGCAAAATAATTTTTTTCCATAAATATAAGGATATTATATTCATACAATCATATAAAGTTCCAAGAGATACATCCTTTTTATTTTTTGCAGAAACAGTGCATATTAGATGATAATGAATAATATGATTCCATATTTTTCAGAAGTTTTTCTGTAAATGAATATGTTATCATATTACTTTTTTAAAAAAAATTCCAAATCAGTAAATCACCGTTTTTGAAGATGATGCAAAATTGGAAACATTCGTCAGCTTGCTTGTCGGAAAGCTTATAAAATATAAAACAGAATTTATGTTAAATAATGATTTTATAATATGATTAAATGGTATTTGTATAAAATATATCCATTAAATAAGACGAAAGGTTACTGATATATATGTTTTAAGCTAATATGTCGACACCTCTTTCGGGAAACGTACCCATGCACAATACAAACACGCCGGGAAAAGTGTTGAGATACAACTCAACATTTAAAAGACAACGTTATCCCTGGCCCCTCTGGATTCCACGTCCCTACCTATGAAAAGTACAGCTTATAATGGACTCGCCCATCCCGTAGGGATCACGTTGAAATTGAGACGCTAGTCGCGCACACACACACAGAGTCCGTTTTTGCAACTTAAGAAATATCAAAGTACTTGAGAGATT
>JAPMOQ010033453.1:120373-140224 GCA_026543055.1 Argiope trifasciata
ATATATATATATATATATATATATATATATATATATATATATATATAATCAATAGAAACGTTATAAATCAGTAAATCACCAATGAAACCTAGGAATTTGTGATGAAATTATGGTTTCTTGGAAATATAAAATGAATTCTCCCTCTCTAGATGATATTAAATATATCAAAAAAGGCAGTTTATAGAATAAATATTTGCATTTTTTGTTATAAAATTTGAATGAAATGAAAATAAAGCCGAACTTAGTTAAACCAGAAATCTCACTTTTCACAGCATTAATTTTTCATGCTATTTGGAGGAAAAATTTTGGAAGTCTCTTTGGAATCATTCGATGTCGCAAATGTCGCCAAGTGATAAATACTATTTTTCATTCATTATATCTTTACAAACTGATATCATTAAGTATCAGATTAGGAGAACTAGTTGCTAAACATGCAGATGCGACAGACAGGGACAAACCTCTTTGCACATTTGGGAGTTTTCATCTTTATTCGTTTTATATCATGCATTGTAGGCCTTCATCTGGCATCCAAATGAAGCTAAGCAGAACACAAGCGATTCTGAAAAAATTCTGTGCCTCAGTCAGGAATACAGAATATGAGTTGCAGAGGATTAACGTAACTTAGTCTGAAATAGCAGGTTGCCACTCAAAACTGGAAAAAAAAAAAAACATGTTTTCTCCCTGCTTTCTACCTGTATATATATTCAAGATATGAGAAAATGGCCACGCATGTGCTAATTATAATGGGATATGGCTTTACGGAGTAGAAAAGTATGGAAAGGAAGCATCAATTTAACATTATTCAAAACAAAAGCATATGAAAAGAAGGTTTATATTTACGAAGAGAATAATAAATCTTTATTGATTATCAATAATTTTGCAACATGAACCTTATCTATTTAGAGGGGAAGAATGTATTGGCTCTTTAATTGAAAGTCACTCAAAATTAAGCAGCCAGGTGAAATAATATACAATTGTTCTTATAATGATACAGATCATTTAACAATTACTTAATCAAAAAAACACTCCAGAACAAGATTTTTTAAAATTAACTATTTATTCCCTTTTGTAAATTCATGAATTTGGGTTATATTTTTGAAGATTTAAGCCATCTATTTCACGAAACAAGTGGGTTTAATCTGTTACAAATAAGGTGCAATATTTCTGTATTGACTAACTTACAATTTTTAGCTATTTCATTTTCAGTAAATATATGTGAAAATATTTCCAATACATCATTGATTCAGTGAAGGGAGAAATGTTACACAACAAATTTAATGCCCGTAAAAATTCAGCTTTAAATAATATAATGTAAGTTTTACAAATGATGCAAGGGATATTTTAAATAGATAGGTTCTTACTAGGAAGTCTTTTTGGAAGGGAAAAAAATCAATCAGGCGCATTTCATTAATGTACATTAGTATCGCAAATTTGCAACTCCTTGTCATATCACGCCATTCTCTAGAAATCAAAACCTTCCAAACATTTGAAAAATTCACCATATCATTTACTAAACCAGAGGCAGTTTTATGGTTAGAAATATTTTGGAAAAATCATAGTAACAAAACTTTTCCAATTATGGATAAGCTAAGTATTTGAAACCACTCGTCTTTGTTTCTTTTTTACACTTAGTTTATAAATATATAAAAAAAAAAGGTTTTTCCCCCCCTTTAAAGTTCATACCCATGTCAGTATTTCAGTTGTAAAGGATACATTTTTGGTATTCATCTCCTAACATTATTTATCACTTTTACAAAAATTATAATCTCCACATCAATTAGATTGTTCATTTGTCTATGAATAAAGATTTGTATTCCTTCAGTCAATTATGAAAAAAATGTGATAGGAAAAATATTTCATTTTTTACATTAGTGTTTAGCTTAATACAAGCTTTCAGCATATTGGTATAATTAATTCAAAAAATTACTATTTGCTACTAAAATTATTTTTAAACAGCTTTCAGATAATGAGGAAAAAAGAATCCAATGAATTAAATTAACAGAAAATATAACTATATAACTAATAAAATTCTAAATGTTCATTATTTCACAAAGAAACATGATGAAACAATTTTCTTTTCCATAAGCAATATAACAGATTCAGAAATGTAACCAAGATGGATTTACATGCATTACAGAAAATTGAAATCTACTCAAATATACTATAAAAAATAATTTCAAGGGGGCATTAACAATTTTTGTAACAATATATGCAAAACAATAATTCATATTAAATAAAAAGAATAATATTCAATTTTGCTCCTTAAAAAGCTCTTATCATTAAATTTTATTATCCATATTTAAAATTTAACCAAACAATTTATTTAGTGTAAAATATCATATCACATTTTTTCCTTCCAAAAAGGATGATTTCTGAGAAGGATCACTTATATTTTAATGCTTCAAATTAAAATAACTTTTCATTCTCAAGCTTTTCTTAGCTTCAAACTTTGCCTTTAATTTCAAATAAATAAAGATAATGGTACTAGTAGGATAATATTTCAGAATATTTTAACTAAACAGTTCATTTAAAAAAAATTTCATTTAACTGAAAAATACATTTTTCCGGTGTGTTTTCTTAAACTCACACATCTACAAATAATATGAATTCATGCTTTACAATTTTATAAATACTGTTAAATCAATTTTTGAGATTGCAACAGAATAAACTAATATTAATAAAATTAATTTCGCACAAATTATAATTAAAGTTAAAATTAGATTAAATTATGGTTTGTTACAAGAAACTGATACATTTAAGTATTTGTTTTATAAAAAAAATAATGAGAACAACAAATTCTGTGTTATTAATAAATGTTGCCATCCTGTTATCTGAAAATTGGGAGTTCATTTGATAGTTAAAGATACATAATCTGTTCTTAATGTTTATTATTATTATTTACAACTTTTGAAATTCTACAAAAGCTCTAAGAATATAGACTAAAACTCCTTAACAATATACTTTTAAAATGTGGTCTATTTTCTAGCAAATATACTTCTTATACTTTAAGAAAATATTAAGTATGAAAATTACAGCATGCAAAATGGATAAAAGCAATATTTTCCCCACTTATTTGTGTCATTCATGAATTCAATAAGTGTCACAAATCAATAGCTATCATATTCTGTAACAAATTTCAAAGAAGTAGTATTTGTTACCTGCTCAGATAAAAGCAGAATGTGGAGGGAAGGGGGAGGAATGCATGTTGTAACATGATTTAATATCATTTCCAATTATTTTTATATCATCCATAATTTCTCTTATTAATTTTAAATGTCTATATATGATACAGAAAATGAGATTATTGTAAATATTGATGAAATACTTGTTATTCCATTTTTTTTAATAAACATATTTTCAGCCAATTAATAATTTTATTTTACACAGCATCAATTAGATAGGAAATATATGAATGAATAATAAGAGAATAAATTTAAATAAGAAATGATAAAATGCAACTGAAATATTTTGCTTCTTTTCATAAAACTATATTACAGCACAAAGGTTTAATAATTAATAAAGATATATATATATATTAAATCCACTAAAATTTGTAATATCACAAAAATTTCATAATTAGATAATAACCAATAACTAGCTTCCATTTCTAAAAGTGTTGGATTAATTAAAACAGCAATTTTATACAATTTGAAGTATATGAACTGCACATAAAATTCTTTATAACAAAGAAGAAGTCAAGTTATATTAAGACGTCAAAAAAAAAAAAAGGAAGAACCAAAATTTATAAAATAAAATTATGATATTTATAGGTGATACTATAAAACAATTTAAAAATACATTATACACTAAAAAAATCCCTAAATAAATACAGAATTTTCTAAATCAACTATTAATTAGAACATTAAAAAAATTACCCCTCTCCAACATATAAAAACAGCTTTAAGAGAAAAATTCCCTGCATGATAAATATGATCAATCTTAATCTGGACACAAAGCAAGTTTATATAGAATTGCATAAAGCACATTTTATGAATTTTCCATATCAACTGTGTGAATTAACATAAATTAATCTAGAAGATTAAGTCAAAACTAATAAAATGTGTACATGCATGCATTGGTAATCTACAGGTTACCGTTTGACTTATAGCTATCGAATTTCAAAAACAGGAAATAAGCATCTTACAAAGATTTTTTTAAATTTTAAATAATTGAAAATAAAGCTGAATGTTGGCGTTCCTCTGCAATAACAATAAAATATTACAGTTCAGAAATGAATTTTACATTATTTTAAAATATGAAAAATTATCTTTTTAATTTTACCAATTTTATAATAGCAAAACATTTTGTTGAAATTTGGTAATTTAATATTTATATATATCACCTAATTGGTTACAGATTAAATTGTTGCTCTGAAATTCTAACCATCTTAATTTTTTAATTAAACAATTGATAACATTTTCTTCTATTGATAAAAGCAAAGGAAATATTATGTTTAACCCTCTGACTGGTCAATTTGTGCACTGAAATTGCCTCAGTTGAATTACAGTTAATTTCTATTTATTGAATAATATAAAAAGAAAAATGTAAGGAGGAGAGGAGGAATATTCTTCAAAACAATTTTATACCACTGCCTAATGCTTTGAAAGTTTATTGAATCATGATCAGAGTCAATTTTATTTGAGAAGATATCCGAAAAATCTTTATTACCATCACTATCAAAACTAAAATTGCTTTCAGAATCTGATAAATCATCAGGAATATATTCTCTGTCGATTGCTGAATGTTTTTAACGGCCATTTCTGTAAGAAAAAAATGGCAAAAAGTGAAGTTTCAGTGCAGGTATTACACCAGCTTTCAAATGCCAAAATTTAAAGGACAATTATACTGCAGCAACAACATCTGTTGGTCAAAATGTAAACTAAATGTCTGAAACTGTATATAATTGATTTCAATGGTTAAACAGGGAGAAATGGTATGCATTCCTCAATAGAGGAACACATAGAGAATAGAGAAAACACATGACCGTAGAAATTGCGGGATAGGCAGATTTTGCTACATGTGAGTTGCCAACAGAAATCACAGTATGATCAGCCACAGGGTTAATATCTATTTACTTTACAATACAAATAAAAAATTGAGATTACAGTATCATGGAATTAAAAAGGTAGATGAACCTGATATTTACATATTTAATAGTCTTATTATGTTATGGGACTAATTTCCACCAGAGAGGTTCATATATACAATAAATTAAACTAAAGTACGACATTAAAATCATACTGTTTTAATACCAAATCATTTCACAAAATCCTGAACATGAACTAATATTTAAACAATTTAACTGGAAACAAATGTTATCAACATTCCTGGCTAGTTCATCATTTGAAGCAACTAGCTTAAAAAAAAAAAAAAAAAAAAAAAAAAAAAACCTTATTAAATATGGTGTTTTATTTTCTAACTAGGGCATTGCATTGCTGAAAAATCATACTGTACTCATCTGAATCATGAAATCAAGATAGGACAAAAATTCCATACCATAATACAATGTCTTAACAGGAAAAAAAAACTTTAGGTAGTAAATAGAAAAAAGTTTACCTTCAAAAAAAAAAAAAAAAAACCTTAAAATACATTAAAATTACATAAATAAAAAAAGACATGTAAATTTATTTGAATAAAAACTACAATTAATTATTGAATAAAAGTTTTAAAAAATATTTAATAATATTTATGTAGACTTTTTAGAATTTTCAATGTCATTTTTGTTAAATTGAGTTTCTTTGTTCATTTAGAAAAACTTATATTTAAACATCATTTTGCACATATTTTCTTAATATTTCAAAATGAGTCAACTTGATTACAAATTGTAAAATAATATGTATTTTTATTTTTAGTTGCAAATGATAATTAACAAAAACTTAAACACAAATTCAAATGATATAAAAATAATTCAATATTAAGTACACATGTATGTATATAGCAAAATGATATATATATTTAATTGCATAATTTCATCTCCCACAATTCTTACAAGACAAAAATAAAAATAGACAATTTTAAAAATAACTTATTAATATTTAACCTATTTTATTAGTTATTACAGAATTCCTAATCATGTTTTCCAAATGACTAAAAAAAAAAAATTGCTTCTCTTGTCATCAACTTTAAAATGCACAATATATAAAATTTCACTACAGAAAAATCCTTCATTTTTTAAAATGCTACAATCAATGAAACATTAAAAATGCACAATAACTCAATTATGAATTTTTACACAGACAAACAATTTATTTTCATAAAACAATATAAACAATTTATTGAAAAACAGTTTTTATATATGCCTGGTATAAATTGATTATACTACTCTCAATATATTTTCAATAAGAAAGCAGTAGTAGTTTTGAGCATATCTCGTATTCCAGAGACGTCAAATACTCAACATAACCACAATATTTTTATTCCTTTAGTGAAAAATATTACAAACTATATATCCCGTTCCCTATTCTGTTTCGCAACTAACGACATAAATGTTTAAACCATCACTGTTCAATAGCATGAAATGTAACACTCACAATTTATAGAATAGTAAACCATCCCTTTAAACGAAAGGGAAATATGACTTACTTAAATCTTGCTTAAACGCACCCCAGTTGTTCTCATTTGGTAAACAAAACGTTTCTAGCGGTATGTCTGCTTATACGCCAAATCTTGCATATTACATGAAATACTCGCCAAGTATTAAATGCAGGAAAAAATTAGTTCATCCAGAAATAATTTCTGTGCATTCGGATTCGAGTTGCATTAGGATATAACGTGTCATTCAGCATCCGAATTAGGAAAAAATTATTTAAATATTTTCACATTGTTTGCATAAATATAAACTAAACTTTTTATTTTAACTGACTTGAAATAGCTAAATTTGTTTTTCGTTTATCTCCTCCAACATTTTTTTACTATATAAATAATAATCAAAAAATAAATTTATTTTTAAACATTTTTAATTCGTATGTCACTTTTACATTAACTTTATTCATTATACAAGAAAAAGAATCAAACTTGTATATATATAGTAAATATAAATATCATTTAATTTTACTCTCTCTTCATAATTACACTTCTATAAGAAAATCATTATTTTTTTTATAAATGCTAGCCCGTTTGTCAACCTGCTGGTTCACCAAAAGTACGTTTTAAAGTTTTCAATTACATACCTTGCTCTCTTCGTGACTTATAAACGAAATATATTTAAATTTCAAGGTTCAATAGTCACATAAAAAGTATTACTATAGAAGCTTACGATAATTTGTTTATTTTACGATATATCTCTCTGATTTGTAATCAGTTGATGTGGAATTATGTGGAAAATATCACATACTTTATTTTTTCCATAACATCACGGTATCTATTCAACACGTGTTGAACACCACACTTTCCTTAGTTTAATCTATACTTATAATAAAGCTCAATGTGTGTGTGTGTGTGCGTGTGTGTGTGTGTGTGTGCGTGTGTGTGTGTGTGTGTTGGCGCTCTACAGGCCAGACCGTTGGACCTACAGCTACCAAATTTGGTACATGCATACCTTGGAGGTTCGGAATGTGCACCTCGGAGCCCTT
The DNA here is from genome assembly GCA_026543055.1 of Argiope trifasciata. Classification (NCBI taxonomy): domain Eukaryota; kingdom Metazoa; phylum Arthropoda; class Arachnida; order Araneae; family Araneidae; genus Argiope; species Argiope trifasciata. The sequence goes on from JAPMOQ010033453.1 coordinate 127,945, forward strand.
TTTTCGAATTTTTAATTAGAATTTGAATTAATTAAAATTTAAGCGAAATTTCGACGTTTTTCCGTTATAACTTCCGAAAATATTATTGCACAAACATGATTTTTACATCAATTTAAAGATAAAAAAATTAGCTTTCTAACGGTATCAGTTTTTTAAATTTATAACGTAAGCTTCTATTTTTAACGAAGTTTTAAAGAAATATTTGAACAATGTTTTTATCACGTGACTGGATAAAATAAAAGAATGCCGGAAGTTCAAATAAAAAAAAATTATCATCGCAAAATAAATCTTCAGAAATGCAGCTGTCAGCACGTGACAGGATAAAATAAAAGAAATATAAAATGTGATATTTTCTTTAAAAAATAAATGCAAATGATTCTATGATCGTTTGCAGTATCTGTATCATTTATTCCATAAATTATCTTTTTTTACAGTAAACCTGATTGAATTTAGACAGGATATGCATTGAAATCCGGACTTAATGGCATATTTATGTAATCGTTTGCAATATCTGTATCATTAATTCAATACTTTTTTCCCTTTCTCGCTTTCTTTGAAAAAAAAACATGTTTCATATTTTGGCAACATCATCGAAAAAAACATTTTTAATATTTTGGAAGCATAACCGATAGTTAAAACTGATTGATTTATAAAATTAAAGAATATTATTAGGAAAAGGTGTTCTTTTAGAACTTTTCGTCCATCATCTTAAAGAAAATATTGCTTTCCGGCCAATCAATTCCCGGAATTACTTCTAGGCTAATGAATATGTGATGTAATTGAAAATTTTAGAACAGATTACTCATGGCGAACCAGCTGGTCGCCAAAGGCGGCTAGTATACAATAAGAGATATTTAAATCATTCCGTTTGATTTTTTATCAAAGTGAGTGGAAAGCACTAGTACACTCTTAAAGTGCTATTGCAGATTTAAATTCTACTTTCATTTTGTGAGAAATTAATTGTTGGGAAATGCAGTTACATCATATTTTTAAAAAATAATTAAAAATAGAATGTTATCAATGAAAAAAAAAGTTTTAAGAGGATTTAAAAAAAACAGTTTTGTGCTGCAATATTTTCGGAAATTATCGTAGAAAATTCCAAATGTTAGCTTAATTTTTAAATAATTTAAAAAATTTTAAAAAAAGCTCCTTCTAGGTATACTTTTTCATCCTCCAAAGTAAATATGTACATACCAAGTGTGGTAGTTCTAGATCATATGGATTGGTGTGTAAAGTCATAATACACACAAGCGCATTCTTTAATATGCGCAAACACACATTCGTTTGATTGTAAGAATCGGTATAATTCCGGACATTGATAGGCCTAAAATTGATGTTTTCTTTAAGAAAGTCGGTGGAAAAATCTAAAAGAACATGTTTCAATAATAATAATTCTTTTAATATATAAATATAAGATAACCACGGCCGACTGCTGATCAGACTTTCAGTTCTCAGACATATACATCAAAATTACACCGTGAATAAAGTCGTGGGTAATAGCTAGCTTATTCATATACGGAAACACACATTCATTTGATTATCAGCCGTGGAGTAATTCCAGTCATTGATTGGCCTGAAATTGGTATTTTCTTTAAGATGGTGGATGGAAAGATTTAAAAGAGCACATTTTCATAATAATATTCTTTTACTTTTATAAATCAGTCAATTTTAATGATTAATTTAGAAGATTCACTGATGTAACAACTTTTGTTTAAACTATTAGTAAAAATATTTCTTAGAATATGGCACACAGAGCAAAGTATGAAAAAATTTAAAACTCTTTCATCAGTGCATTGTTTGGCTCAAGCTGCATAAAATGTAATTATTTACTTCATTTAGACCAAGTTAACAGAACTAAACAATATGTATGCCTATTACTTAGGATTTACAAATTAGCCGTTGGACCCGAATTCGAATGCGTATCCTGAATAAATTCAATAATATTTACCGCATATTTACCATAAATAGAAAGCTGATTTATTGAATTAATGATATAGATATTGCAAACAACCATAGAAACTTTTATCTTGCATTTAATTTTTTTTATAAAACATAACATTTAAAATTTATTTTAATTTCATCCAATCACCTACGGAAAGTTACTTTTTTGTTTTGATTTAATTTACAGTAATAATTGATTTATTTTTTATTTTGAACTTTTGTTAATATGATGGGACTTTAATGGAGACTTCTTTTTACGAGTTTTTAAAGAAATGTTTTAACTATATTTTTCAACAATATATTTCGGACAAAATAATAAAATTTTAGATCTTTCTGCGCACAGTCCTAATGAAAGAGTGAATTTCAAGCCAATCAATGCTTGGAATTACTTCAAGACTAATACTCAAACGAATATGTGTTTGCTTGTATGAATGATAGTGTGTGTGTAATGCTCTACACACCAAAGCATGTTATTTAAAGCTACCGCACTTGGTATGTATATATTTGCTTTGGAGAACGAAAAAGTATACTTAAACGGAGTATATTTTTATTTATTTATTTTGAAAATTATTTTTATTAAAAATCAAGCTAACATTTGGAATTTTTTTGCTGTAATTTCCGAAAATATTAAACGCAAAACAGTTTTTAAAATCCTCTTTTTTTGCATTGATAATAAAGTTTTAATCTAAAAATCAAGTTTATATTTGTAATGATTTTTTTTTTAAATATTGTAACTATATTTTTCAACAATTCTTTGCGTAATGAAAGTAGAATTTAACCTGCAAGAGCACGTTATGAATGTACCATTGCTTTGCCATTTACTTTGATAAAAACTCAAACGGAATGATTGAATTAATTCTTATTGCAAATTAAACTGAGGAAAGTGTGATATACAGTACGTGTTGAAATGATAGCGTGATGTTATAGGATAAATAGAACATGCGATATTTTCCTCATAATTTCACAACAACTGATTGCAAATCAATGAGATATAAAGTAGAATGAACAAATAATCATAAGGTTTCTATAATAATACGATTTACGTAACTATCGAAGTTTGAAGTTTAAAAATTTTTGTCTGATAAGTTCTAAAGACAGCAAGTATTTAATTGAAAATTTCGATTTTATATAGTTCAATTTAAATTCGTTTTTTTAAATCTGTTAGTCAATAGAATTATTCTAATTATTGATTTAAGAATAATCTTTCTAAGGTTTTGTAATGAAAACTAATTGTAAGAGAATTAGCTAAAATTATTTTAAAAGCATACAATTTTTTCTATTGATCGCTTGTTTGAAAGGAACATTTATGTCTACATGGAGAAGGTTTTGGCCAGATGGTGTTCTCAAATGCGACTCAATGAGGTTCGAGGACATGCTTGAGAAGCCTTAATTCCCGAAATTTTCTGTCTGGTCAGATTATGGGATTAGAGATGAATAGCAATGACATTCATGAGCTGGTAAAAGAACACAGTCATGATTATCGAAGAAATTATAAAGATGCATTCTGTGTAGCAGCAAACAGATAGAGAAGATTTGGTTTGGAGACGTGAGCAACAACCTTACAGTAGAGCAATTAGGGAAATATTGAAAACATGAAAATTTTAATTGCATCATACTAGAAGTATTATCTTAATACACCAATATTAGCTGAGCGCTGCAGATTCATTCAACGACAGCGCTATATTTCATCTTTGCCAAATTTTAAAGTGAAAGTAAAGAAAAATGGCTTTAAACAATTTTCTTATTAAAAAAAAAAGGGACATGTATCCTAAATAATAAACTACGTTTACAAAGATTTGTTGAATATATATTGAGAATGGAACTCGTTCTATTTTACATAGATTCAGATGGGAACAAAAATTATTTGGCTGATGATGTGTCACATTACGAATAAGATTCGAGAACAAATTGTGTTCATTACAATGAAATTTTTTTTTCAAAATTTCTGTTGATATTTCTGAGTCAAAAGGTATAGCCATGTGCTTCTATAGATTCTTTTCGATATAAATAAGCAAATGACTGTTTAATAATAAAATAAACACCTAATATTTGATTAATTTTGTCGTTTTCCATAGCTCCAATTGTAACACTGCATTCATTTTTTCTTCTCTCTTTTAGATTTCAAGGTTGTGTTCCCACGAGCCTATTGACATGCTAATGAGAAAAGCTGATATATTATCACATCTTTTGGAATAAAAGTGACAACAATGAGAAAAGCTTTAATTTTCAAAGAGCCGCTATCCGTAGTTCAACATGCAACATATCTGAATTGAATCGAGAACAGTGGAATAATAAATTCCCCAATACACCTGTTTAGAAATTTTTATTTATGCTATAATTTTTATGACTTATCGCTACATATGTGTGAGTATTGTTACATGCAAAAAAGAGGAATTTATTGTTATGACTTACGTCATTAAAGATTCTTCCAATATTTGCATTCAAAGCTTTCATTTTTGATTCACTTAATGAAGAAACAATTTTTTCCAAATATGGTCAAAGGCATTCAAATTATATTCGTCGTGAATATTTTATTGCCATACTGGGACTAAATAGATGTCTGTTGCTACTGACATGCAGAAAGAAATGTTTTAAAATGCAATTTTCTTTTTGGCCACTTAATATAGAAACCGTATGCTTGCAAATTTGAGATATTTTATGTTGCGATTGTTCCAAATTTAAAGCGTTTGCTGGTGCATACGAAAGAGAAACCACATACATAGGACATGTGATGTAAAGCATATTTTCAACAGTCGCGCTTAAAAATTCATTTGATGTCGCGTACGAATGAAAAACCCTACGCTTGCAGCTTTTGCAACAAAGTCTTTTCTAAGATTTCGAATTTAGCAAGACATTCATGGACGCATACCAAGCGAAACTGTTTACGTGCGAGATTTGCACGAAAGCTTTTTCTCAGAAAGAGAATTTAAAGGTTCATATGCGTCTGCATACAAGTGAGAAACCACATACATGTGAATATTGTAACAAATCCTTTTCGGATAAGGAGAATTTCAAAAGACATGTATGTACACATGCAGGAGAAAAACCGCATAATTGTGTATTTTGTTCAAACCCTTTTCAGATAGTGGAGGTTTCAAAAAACATTTACTGACGCATACGGGTGGGAAACCGTATGCATGCGAATTTGCGAGAAAGCGTTTTCCAACAACCAGCAATTAAAAGTACATTTTCGTTTGCATACTGGAGAGAAACCATATACTTGTGAATTTTGTAACAAATCCTTTTCGGATAAGGGAAATTTTAAAAAACATGTACGTATGCATTCGAGAGAGAAACCGTATACATCTGAATCTTGTAATGATCCCTTTTCGGATCAGGAAAGTTCCAAAAGACTATTTCAGATGCATACAGAAGAGAAATTGTTTACATGCGAGTTCTGTATGAAAACCTTTTCCAAGAGAGGGAATTTAAATGTGCATGTGCGCTTGCACATGCACATGAGGAGAGAAACCGTATGCATGCGAATTTTGTAACAAACCCTTTTCGGATAAGGGGAATTTCAAAGGTCATTTACTTACGCATACGAAGGTAAAATCATATACATGTGAGATTTGTAATAAAGCTTTTTCTCTGAATTCGAGTTTGAAAAGGCATTTATTTACGCACATAAAAGAGAAACGTGTAAACATGAGAAATTTTTCAACTGCATGCTGATTTAAAGAAACATTTATTGACACGTTCGAATGTGAAATGACATGCATATGACCTTTCTAAATAAGTCTTTTCTTATTTATCAAATTTAAGAATACATTTACGAATGTATATGAAAGAGAAACCGTATGCATGTGAAAACTGTTAATATAAGATATTCCCATTCGATTTCTTTAAGGAAACATTTTCCGAAGTATATCATGGAAAATGAATGAAATATTTGGCCCTGAAATTCAATAAAATGCTTGTTTAAGAGAGAACTTCACCTCATCTCAATGTCTGATAATAATGAATTTTGTTCTATTTCAAAATACAAGGACCAAAAAGGCTTATTATTTTACTTAAATATTTAAAATAATCTCTTTTTGAATTCTAATTTGTATTGTAAAGTGCATAATGCATATTCATTTTTTTTTATGCAGGGAAATTCTTTTATTTAAAGGAATATTCCAACTTTGTATGGGTATTGACAGAAAAAGTAATTCTTGTTGTTCATGAGAATTTCAAATAGCAATTGAAAAATTAAACTTAACGAAGTTATAAATGTTCAATAGAATACTCCAAAAATGTGAACTGTATGAGCTATCATACTGCTTTCATATCCATCATGTTTCCGGAGCGTCTCTGATTGAACTCTCAAACTGTTTTAAATTTGGATTTCCAGCTGTTAATTTTGGTTTCTGGTGAATAACGAGATTTTCTTTTAACAGCGATGCAAATTTGGGATATTCTTTTATAATCACTTTGTACTTTGTGAAACACATAAATGAGTATTTATGATTTATTTATTTCATGGGAAGTGAACCTATTATTGTGAATATATTTGATATGCATGCATTAAGATTTTTCAAATAAAAATTTATTTTATTAAAAAGTATTGTGAATTAAATTACTTCTCTTTTACTTCTGTGTGTGCCTATAATTTGTATAAGTTTTCTTCTGTGACATTTAATGCCTTCTTAAAGTTTCAAAGCTGTGATTTATCATGAGATATATAAAATTTAATATGCAGAAGTGTGACTTTGTATGGAAAAATTTCAATTATCTAGTTTATATAACATTGTTTCCTGTTCAGCTTCAACTGTGTTCATTTTGTATTAAATAATTCTTGGGATTTTTTTTCCTGAAAATTCGAATATAAATTTTAAAATTTAGAATATGTTTTGTATTTCATTGTGCAAATAGTTTTTGGTTGTGTTATTATATGATTGCAGAAAATTTTTATTTAACTTCTTTAAGGATCTCTGAAAAACAATGGATATTTCGCTCTTGGTACTTCCCCCCCAGGGGGGCACCTCGTAATTGAGTATAAGATGCTTCTGGCATTGTAGTTGGAACTCGCCAACCCAGTAGGTACAATAATAGACGGGGATCTTACTCTCCCATTGATGATGGAACGTACTTCCTACCGGGAGGGTTGTACCGTGGCCAGTGATGGCCTTCAGGTCTCAGCCACAGTTCCCCCCAGTGTAGCTGTTGCAGCGGTCCGGTCATTCAGTTTTACGTGTAGAGATGCATAATCCACGGTTTTTTCAATAACAAATAATTTTGCTATTGTTATTTTTAAATATCTGTTCCAAATATCTGTTATTTCAATCATATTATTAATTAAAAATTATTAATTAATATTGAATATTAAATTTATTAATTTTAATAAAAACTTAATTAACTAATTTAAGTAATGTGTGATTTAATTAATTTATCTATTTCAGCTTATTATTTAAATTCGGTTTTTTCATAACTTTATACTTAATTTTTTTATTGAAGTAAACCATTTCCTAAAAAGGTTGAATTCAAAATATATGTCATTTCTTTAAAATGTTTACTATAGTTCAATATTTCACCAATAGATGGCTCGAGCAGTGACCACAATAAACGCAATCACAACATTACGTCACAAGCAGTTAAAAATTATCTATAGTGCATTGCAAAATGAGTCAAGGTCAATATTGTTACTACGCCCTTTCCTGTGAATCACAGGAAAGGGTGAAATCACCTTTCCGATAAATTTCAGTGATATGCAATTCAACGATCCGATAATTCCAAGAATATCGGGTCCGTTCACTTGTAGGTCCACTCTCAGATTTCTCTTTTTCCCTTTAAGCGTTAAGGGAAGGAGCCCTCAAAGATTACACCCCCCGATGATTTAAAGACACAAAAGAAAACTGTTTTGTGTCTCTGGGATTTTCTATCCACCTCCTGGAGGGTCAGGATCAGTCGATACTCCTTTTCTTTAGCCGAATTCCAACGATCGAAGAATCTTCAGGGTAGTTACGCGTCCCCCCCCCGACCCTTCTTGCTGTTTTCAGAGATGTCGTCTCAGTTTTGATAGTGCAATGTCATTTTCAAGGAATTAAACATTTGCGGTTTTCGTTGACGGTAATCTGAGATTCTTTTTATTCCCTTTCACTTACAGCATATTTTCCTATAGCCGACTTGATGAGTAAAATATTTTTTTGATACATTTTTCAGTATTTTAATGAAACTTGAAATTCAATTTATTTGAATTTATGCAGTTTTGATAATTCTATCTCATTTCTGCTTTTTTATTACGAAGAATTATCAGCTTTTGTTATGAGATTTCATGGTATATTAACCTGAAAGTGATTAATTTTATGTTCATAAAGTAAAAGGACAATTTTCTTGAAGTGATTATTTCCCACTCGTTGCATCACCAAGAGGTCTTATATTCTTTTCCGTTAAATATATTTTGAAAAAAAAAAATTACCGTGTAAATATTTCTCATACAAAATAATACTTTTATGGATGTAATCTTAGTAAAAGAATTTTATTTCTTTAATACAATTAGAAAGAATCATTAGATGAATGGATTATCCCAAGAATAACTAATTTCATATTCCTTTTAAGGGCTTTTTTAAATTCTTTGTGAATTATTTTGAAAAAAAAAATCGAAAATGCTTGTTTTAAATCTAATTTCTTAGGATGGATGACATAATATAACTATGCATTGTTCTGAAATGAAATTTCTTTTACAATTGAATTTCTCCATTTCCTACATTGTTTAACATTTGCTGTATTGTTTACTTCTTTGAAGAGTCACATATTGGACAAGATATTGCTTTCTCTTCTGCAGATTTCCCTCCCGGTAGGAACACTTATTAATTCCCAGCCACTCGAAAGCAGTGCCAGTGTTGCTTCTCGCGTCGAATTTTCGATTTGTGCGAAAAATGGACCTTTCGTTTGAATTTTCTATTTTTTTCGAATTAAAGTCTTTCTTTCTTTTATTATTCTTTTTTCGGATTAGAGTTTAGCTTAAAACAACAGATTACTATCATAAGAAAGTTGGGGAGAAAAGAATGGGGGAATAACGTTGTAAGTGAGGAAGATAAGATAACGAAATTGTTTAGAAACCCATTCCCCCCCGCTAAGTGATTAAGCCCCCACAGCTGGGAAGAAAGGAGAGTTAAAAAAGCCCATTTATTTTTTTAAAGTACTATTTTTTTAAGTAATCTTTTGTGGAATAGAGATAAATTTTAGAAAAGCCATACTCAGATTATTTAACCACCCAGAGGTATATATAATTTTTTCTTGATACGTTTCGGGTTGTTAATAAGTGCGGCCCATCTCGGGAATTTTTTAAAAAAAATATTTAAGCGAATTAAAGCATTGTTATGATATTGGATTCTAAAAATTATTCCCCGAAATTAGGGGTAAATATTTAATTCTTGAAACAAATAAACAAACAAAAGATGTGTATGTATTTGTATAATTTTTATATGGGGTGATATTATGTTTTGCTCTACTATTAAAAACTTCTATCAGTTGTCTTATGTGTCTGTGTGTGCATTTTTAAGAATAAATAGAGCTGATTTAATTTCATAGTACCGAAAAAATTGCATTATTAGAATATTTTATAACCGTTAATGAATAAAAATCTTAATTATTTGCTCTGCGTTTTTATTAATTTTTACTAACTACATTGTTTTATAATATTTACTAAAATGCTGCGAATAGTATGTTTGCTTCTTCATTAAAATAAGACCTTACTAAATATTTAAATTTTTTTTCATTAATAACCTTATTCTACAGCTTTATTCTACAAGTTTATTGTAGAAGCGCTTACGAGTTTAGCTTTTTTTCACAATTTTTTCATATGTTAAATTCCCAGTTTTAATGTGTAGACATTAGCTTTAAGTAATCTTTGTAGTGTGATTTAAAGCATTTGAAAACATTTGAGGCAACATTCAATCGGAACTTCTAGAATATATGCAATGGCATCATATTACAAGCAACAAATACTATTATTAATAAGTATCTATCTATCATTTAAATACATTTTTTTAAGACTGCTTTATTAACTCTCTTTTTTGCATAAAATCGTATAGTCTCCATAAATCTTGCATTTTAGCTTGATTAATTTTTTTTACACTAAGTCATCTAAGTTATATTTTAAATTTAAATCTACAATAATCATAATCAAGATTTGTGAATCGAATATATCTGCAGCAGTTTTTAAGACATTCTTAAAAAATTATCAATTTAAGATGTGGTTAACAATAAAATAAGATTATTCTGGTAACATTTTTTTTTTATTTCAAACAAAAACTTGAAAAGGCGAAAACAAAATAAAACTGCAAATATCAGAAAAATTGGTGTGGGAAAAACATATTGGTCTTCGCGTGTGTTTAGTAATTGCCTATTTAAGCGTAAGATACTGATCCTTCTTTTCAGATAGTGTTTTTTCCCGGAAGTCGAGTCATAAAAGGTGGTAAGGGGCCCAGTAACTCAGGGGAAGGGCGAATAAAGGACGGACCTCCCAAGTTCAAATCATCTGCTGATTTTCCGTAAACCTTTTATCCACACGCCGCTTTCAATCAGCAAGCATTTTGAAACGTTGCTTTGTTTCATATTTAATACACTTAAAAAAAGGGGGGGGGAGGGAAAAGTGGCCGGACGAAATTTTACTTTAAATAATACTTTTCTACTGCTTTCATATTTTAAATCTTAATTCTTATAGAAAAATTGACTTTTTAATTCTATATGAAAAATTGATTTAAAAAAGTTATTCATTTAAGAAGGCATCATTTCTAACACTTCATAGTATTCCATAAACAAAAAATAATTCCAAATGTCTTACGAATCTAACTTATAAAAGAATTTCACAGTCATTGTTTTGTTTTTAATCTCCCAAATTTTTTATTAATTATTATGCAAAATCCCAATACTTTTTTCCGTGCATTGTTGTGTAAAAGAAATTTCATTTTTTTTTTTTTTTTTTTTTTTTTTTGAATAAACAGTACTAAGTAATAGAAATAATAAGCTTGAAAATTCACATCTCTATTTAAACTTATAAGCGAAACCGAAAATGACAGAACAAGTAAATTTTATGACAATAACAGCGTCTTTACATATATCATTGGTCTGAAACAAATTCAGGTTTCCAGCAGATATTCTCTGTAGGATTTCAAGACCAATTACTTTCTTTGGGCAGCAATCGGTTATCAATCATTGATATGCAGTTTCGTCAACTAATTGTTTCAGAATTCAGGAGGATTGAACTCGAAAAACGTTCAGCCGATCAATGAGACACTTTCCAGGAAAAAAAATTAATAAATAATTCGATATTTTGTGCTTTTCAGGACAGTCATCAGGAATGATTTAATTAATTTTGTGCTTAAAATATAAAAAAAGATTTTTAGCTTTTTGTAGTAAAAAAATGAAAAAAAAAAACTTTTTTTCTATTTATTATATTTTGCTTTAATCTATTTTCTTTTTCAAATTTTTTTATTAATCATTTATTGACACCGACTAAACCGGATATTTGAAGGGCAGGTATATCTTAAATGATACTCTTTTTTTTTGTTAAGTTAAATTAAATTAAATTATTGTCCGATTTATTATTTAAAAAATTCTGTAAAAGAGATCCTTTTTTTATTGAAAATTATGTAGATGCCATGAGATTCATGGAGATTTCTTTCAATTAGATTACCATCTTCGATCTGGAAGATTTCATTCTACATGTGAAACTTCTGAAAAGCTAGGAATACGAAACCTGTGTCAAAAACGCATCGGTTTTTCAAACGAGAAGCACTGCAAACGAGTTTTTGTGTTCCCTCAAATTTACAAGAGGTCAAGAGTCCCTAAGGTAGGACAGGCTCATTCAAGTCAAATGTTATCGCTTTCGTTTATTGTGCTCTACTCAAAGTCTAAGGGATTCTAAGAATAGTGAATGAGAAGACTGTTCTGTTTAGTCAAACCCCGACAGTTGATAACATCATTTTGCGAATCGTTGCACGGAGAATTGTTTTCTTAACTTTTGCTGGGTATTTTTAGCAAAAATTAGTCAGAAAATTGGTTGGACAGGTAAAAAAAAATGTATTAGAGTCTCATAATTGGCCCTTTAGATATTAATTATCCAGGCCCTAAAACATCTCGTAGCTGTTTTATCAGAATTCAATATTGTTTATAATCATTATTCTCTATTAAAAAATAATTACATTTTCGTTTTTAAATGAAGTAATGAAATATACATCTCAAAACCTTATGAATTGTACCAATGTAAATGTATATCAAATATATTTATCCAGAATTTATTTTTGTTGCATACTTTTCTAGTGATTTTAAAATCTTAATACAACTTAAAACAATCGACATTTTACCGCAATTTTTTCTCTCGTTTATTTCCACCACTTTTAAAATATTATGC